>JAZHYW010060725.1:0-97929 GCA_037355805.1 Ixodes ricinus | reverse complement strand
AGCCACCCTCAATCATCTATATGACGGCACGCGGAGACTAGTTCTCCGGTAGCCGAAGCGGCATCCCGTTGGTGGGTGCTACATTCGAGAGTTATATGCTCCAGGGAAAGAGCAGGATCCAAACTTTCATTCCAACGTAACATCTTTCAGTTCTATCACCGAATAAAAAAGTTACAGTGTAGGAGGCAAAACGTATTGATCACCCCTGGTATTTTTGCTCGCGAGGAAGTTTCCACAGGTCTGAATTGAGCGGAACGAGCAGTCCATCTTTTTTTGTCAATGCCAGCTGTGCTGCTCGAGAGCCGTCAGTGTCAACAAGGGCGTCAACAAAGACGGGCAGAACGTTTGTTTATTGATTCTCTCCGCCGCGAAGAGGACCGACTGCTGGTTTCTCTCGCACGCGAGACGGAGCAACGCGACGGCTGTTTGTTGATACGGACGACCGAGAGAGCCGCAAGGGCAGCAGACACCCGTGGGGTCAGTGTCTTCTCGCTTCAGCGCACTTATACGGGACAGAATGAGCAGGAATGCCAACACAAGACAGTATTACAAAGACGAAATGTTGCGAACGTCGTCGCTTTGATGAGGCGTTCTCAGTAAAGCATACGTCATACAAATGGATGGATGCATACGGCCAGAATCCTTGAAATCGGGCGACGGTTGCGGTCACTGAAGGCGCATTCCCACCGGCGATGTAGCAGTCGCGCGATGCGACTGAGATCGCATCGCAAGAAATTAGATGTTCACACCGGCGTGCGCGATGAGCGAGTCCAACGCCTTCGTTGGCGAGTCGTTTCTCGAAAACCCTCGCTCCGAACGCCGTAGATTGGCTCCAGCCACTCCGCGACTAGATCGCATCGCAAAAAAGTCGGGTCGAGTAGCGACTGCTCAAATCGCGTCGTTTTTTGCCCGCGATGGTCACTTTTGCGATGAGGAGTTTTCGCGCGACCAGATCGCATCGCCGGTGGGAACGCGCCTCTGCAGGATAGAAACGACTGAGTGCCTCTTTCGAGCTTTAGAGTGTTTGTCACTTAGGGCGGGGCGGGGAGCCACTTGCGATGACGTCATGCGTAGGCTTAGTCTTTTCATATAGACCCCTTTAAAAAATACCATGTCTCGTTAAGTGGTGAAGGGAAGTGACCGAAATAAACCAAAAAGTAAAGCTTGAAATTGTGGCACAGACGCTTTGCGGCACGACTGCCGCAAAGCGTCTGTGGCTTGTGTGTGCTTCGGAATGCAAAACGACAGAGACGCCACCTTTCGCGTTGACACGCAAGCGTGCTTTTTTCGATAGCGCCGAAATAAACGACCATTGCAGTGGCGCGGCAGAGCTTGTAGGAGCCACTCCGAGCGTCGCGTTCTGCGTGCCGCTATATCTTCTTGTCCAATGGTGCTGTAGAACACGTCTTGATCATGCGCACTAGCTCTCTTCCGTCGAATATCGGATGATGAGGATACGTCCACAAGCCAGTGACTCGGCTTTTTAGGGGCGAAGCTCCTTAAGGCGTGGGTCTGTCCCTCCTTTGTGGGTATGTAGCCACTTCGAGGTTTAGTTTATGAATGGCTCAAGAGATGGCGTGTTCCGGAATTAACTTTATGTAGAGATGACAGATGGCGCTTAGCGCATGCCATAGAAGGCACTCGCTCTTGGCGCTGCTCGTAGTTTAGCTGAATGGAGGCAGTAGACAAGGCTGCGGAACGGCGAGCGCGCAAGGCGGCGGCAGCGCGCGCTCGCAGACAGAATCCGGCCGTGCGAGAGCGAGAGGCCGAAGCGTGTCGTCAGGCTGCTCGGCGACGCCGCCAAGATCCGGCCGTGCGAGAGCGGGAAGCCGAATCGCGTCGTCAGTCTGCTCGGCGACGCCGCCAAGATCCGGCCGTACGAGAGCGGGAAGCCGAAGCGGCACGGCAGCGGCGCCAAGAGGATCTGCAGAACGTCAGGAAACTGGAAGCTGCGAGAAAGCGCGCGTATCGGCAGGCAGACCCCGATGCAGCGAGAGCTCGTGAGTCGTCTGCAAAACGCATCAGGCGAGCTCAGCCCGAAGGTGCCGACACGAGGTTTAAGCGAGACTTTCTAGACGTTTCGTTTTGTATACACACACGCACAGTTTCTCACGTCTTTACATGGCGATGAGTGGGCGAACACGGAAGAATCGCTGGTTTACCGACGATTCACTCCGGAGCTTCGCCCACTCATCATCATTCACCACGTGGATATGCTGTGACTTTTTTTTTTTTCCTGGGAGTTAAGAGGAGGCGCTGAAAAAAATGTATGTTGAGCGCTTTTTTTCTTCTCTTTTTATTGTGGACGGGCGAACGTTTTTGTATTTAAATGTAAAACACGAAAGTACTTTAAATAGGTAATGCGAGAAGGAGATGAATTCTAGGGTATCCTGCAAAAAGCAGACGACATATTCCTTCGTCCCCGAAATCTCTCCCGGAAGTGAGAATGAAATACGCGAGAAAAAACCACCGTGCAATGGTACGGATTGTCGCCACCTCACCGGTCGGTTTGAAACGCCACAGCTACCGAAACCAACCGCCGGTTGTCACTGTCGTCGCGGCCTCCCAAACACCCCAGTTGCTCCAGTTTCCGCCCACTGGTCGGTTGCGGGGCACGCTACAGCAGAACGAGCGTCTTCCGCTCCCACATTCGCTGCTGTATGATACAAAGGCAGTCGGAATCGCAGCAGACGGCGGCGTTACGCGGTCGTGACGTCACGAGCCGAAAATGGAGGCGACACAATAAAGACTCGATAAACGCACCTATCCATAGCGCATAATACCAGACACCCTAATTCTCCGTACGCTACAAGGGAAAAGACGGCGCGCGCGTCATTTGCGTGCGCGTACCTCCGGCGTGCGTGCGTGCGAGCGCGAGCGCCGCCGCCTCGCGGGGCGTCTGTTTGTTGCGGCGGAATCGTCTGCCGGTTGCGGGGCACGTAGCGCCGGTCCGGCACGTCCCAAACATTTGGCCTGGGCTAAGTGATGCCGCGCGCTTCGGGAGAGCAGCGGCAATCTGCGTCGGACCCTATCCACCTCCCTCTCTAACCTCGTCCCTCCTCCCTTCTTTCCCCCTTTCCCCCACCGCCCCGGTCGCGCGACCTTAATCTGTGCCTGGGCAGCGGTGAAAACATCCGGGGCTCGCAAACGGAGAAGCGTTTAATTAAGTGGGAGCAGTCTGTGTGTGTTTCTCCTGGTCTGAAAAAGACAAGAAAAAAGTATATAGAAAATGAAAGGGGATAAAAAGGAAAAGAATGTCAGGGCGTCCGGATGAATAAATTAATATGCTTTTTTGCTAATTGACAATTCGATATCTTGCTTATTTAGTTTTTCCTCCTCCGGGAAAGAGAGATGTCTTTGGATAGTCGGATTGTCGAGTCAAGAACGCGCATAACGGACCTTAAACTAGAAAAAAAAAAATATATATATATATATATATATATATATATATATACTATATATAATAAAACTAGAATTACTGAAGGGCCAAGCGTTGGAAACATCAATTAATTTACGTAGAATCGGAGCTAAAAGCACGGCGAGATAGTCGGCTGCTAAGCGCACGTTTCCGCCGAAACGACGAGCAAGTTTTCTTCCAAAACCAGAGCGTTTCGATGCCTGATATACTCGATCTAACGTTCGACATAGATAAAAGCCTTGTAGGTCACGTGCAGCGCCATGAAGGTCTGCTAAAACGGTACCAGTTTTGTGCGCCATACTTGTGCTACGCTCTTTTCTCACTTGACTGCGGTTGTATAATTTAATATCTCTGGGCGTTTGTTTGGTTCACCTTAAGATCTGCAGGTCTATTTGATTTAACACTGTTTAGGTGTTCAGAGAACACCACAAAGATGCACATAGACGATCGATGTTCTCTAGGAAATTTATGTTACTACTCTCCCGAAGTCTGTAGGTTATGATATGGACCACGTGAATCTCGTTTCAGAAACGACGAGCTCGTGTTATTCCAGACGTTGATGACGACTCACACTGCAGGGCATAGCGCGAACACGACACTGGACCTTTCGCTTAGTTTATTCAGACAAGGCAGCAACTCAAAGACATAACTTTTTTAAAGAAATTCACTTATTTAAAATTACTTTTTATATAACGAACTCTACGGAAAGTCCCCAAGGTGGACATTTGTGTAAGAAACAACTGGCTTCTTCTTGAAATGGAATGCAACTTGCGCCATCAGGCGACTGGTAGCCAGATAAAAAAATTCTCTGGACCTCTGCAAGAATGGTGGAGTGCTCTACGAACTCAGCTAACCAGGAGCTAAAAGTCAGGAGAGCAAACGGATGTTTCATTCTGCTCACTGCCAGGTCCAGGTTAGCCGAATTGGTAGAGCGCTCCACCATTCTTGCAACAGCCTCAGGATCGAAGCCTGGACTAGGATGATTTTTTCAGCGGCCACCAGTTACCTAAAAAACGCAGTTCCTTTTTCTTTTCTTTTTTTTTGATGGAAGGAAGTTTATTTTTGTGATAATGGCACTTGATTTGCATCATCGTTTAGGTATCTAGAGTTTTTACCTGAGGTGGACCTTCGATCAAGCTCATATAGTTTTGAAGGCTGCCTTTCAGTTTAACAATGAGAAGAAGAAAAAGGAACAAGAGTTGAACGTGTTTGTTCATACAAACTATGTCGCGCGTTTGTTTTTATTTTTATAGTCGATTTTTAATTGAAAAGCGACCTTAGATTTGAATGGGAATGTCGTTGAAGAGAATTGCTTTCCGAGATGGGTGGATTGTCGATGTTTAGGGTTGTACACTCCGCGCCCGTAGTTCTCCCGGGAGTTGGCTCGGCGATGGACAACGCATATCGCTAATTGGGCTGATTTATAAACTCTGAAGTGCGGCCATTAGTGAGTCCTTTGGGTACAATTACCGAGAATGCGGCCTTGACAATCTTTTTTGGTCGTTAATTTTTGTCTAGAGAGAGGGAGAGATAGAGTGTGTGCGACGGAGAGGAAGAAATGAAGAGAAAATATGGAAGTACGCCACAGAAAAGTGGCAGAAAAGATGGGAAGAGAGGCGAAATTGACAAGGACGCTGACAACAGGGGTGTGTGATTCATTAAAAAAAAATGTGAAAGAAGAAAGGAAGTAAAACAAGCAAGAAGCAAGAAAGGGAAAATTGTTACGTTTAGACTGACCTTGCGTACTCTTAAACTCAAGCAATTCTGTTATGTGGAATGTTTCAGCAAGTGTATTATTTAGTGAGACAAGGTCACAACGAGAATATAAAACACACACCGAAGTAAAAAAATAAAAAAAATTTCGACTAATATTTGTGATTTTGTGGAACCAACTCTTACTATTTTCATAGTCGACTTATGAAAAAAAGGGTGCTTGTATACGTCTCTTTTTTGCCGATTATCCACGATATACAGCGTTTTCCAAAAATAATAATTTAGCATTGCTTTTTTCTCCGCAAAAATAAACTACGCATCGACTAACGCTCATTCTCCTCCCAAATGTAGCACTACCGGTCCGAACCACATACCAAAGTTTCAGCACGAACCGCTATCTTATATAAAAGTTAACTGTGCTTTTCTGAAAATTTAAATGTGAAAATGAGGTTCATTCTTGCTAGCTTTCGGTAACTGGCGCCGTAAAGCTCAATGCATTAGAGAGGTCTGTCGGACGCCATTTTCCCGTTGAACATTTCGGAAAATCACCTTTAACGTTTGAATAAAATAACGGCTAGTGCTGAAACTTTGTAACCTGGTCCGGACCGCTAGCTACTACCTTTTGGGTGGAGAATGAGCTCTAGACAATACGAAATTTATTTTTGCAAAAAAAAGTAAAATGTAAAATTTGTCTGCGACATTTTGTACATCTTAGCTATAGCATATGAATGTGTGATTTTCTTTCTTTGTACAAGGCGTTTGATCTTTATTCGAACATATATGTTTTTTTATTTGTGAAGGCTACACTAATCGGGTTTGTGCAGGAGAGTTATATGGTCTAGAAGTCACTGAATGTCTTCAGAGTACCGAACTCCATTCAATCCGCTTACCGGAAGTCAATCCCGCAGAATCCAGTACTGATTGGCTGGCTTAGCCCGTGGCGAAAGCTATCAGTCGGCCATCTTGTGGATCGGCCCAAAACAAACAATACAACGTATATCAAACGTTTCCGCGTTATCACGGCTAGGGTGGATGGGAGCTCTGGGCATCGATGAGTTAGGAACGAACAAAGGATGCGTTGATTTTCTCTAGCTTTTTTTTTTTTAGATCAAGAAGCCGCTAATCTGGTTCGCCAAAAAAGATTACCGGCTCGTTTCCTCGCTCCGGTTGCGTTGGTGCGGTGTTTCGTACTGTACGCCTCAGAAGCTAAGCCTAACACATGACTTCAACGTCTTTTGAGGCGAGAAGTGGAAGACTAGACAGCGAGGAGCAAGTCACGCACCGCACGGAACAAACGAAAGGACATTAATAATAATAATAATAAAAAATAGTGTCGCCCCGTGTTTGGAACGTGGACTGAAGAGCTCACACCAGAGCCATGTACAGAGAGAGTTTGGTCAGTGGGAGGAGCGGGCAGAGCAAGGGCGTGCACCAGACGCAGAAAGAGGGCTTGGCATGCTCTCTTGGCCAACCAGAAACAGAAAAGAATCCCCTAGCGGTGGTATTGAGAAACAGTTTTCATAAGAGTGTAAGGGTTAAATGTAGTAACTCTTCATGGTTGACAAATAGGGTACACGTGATGCTTCGATTATGATCACGCAAAAAGCCGTAATAAAACGAATGTGCCGCTCGAACTGTGTTTTGCTCGGACAGAGTGTGACCGCTCGGACGGCAGATTCACGGCCCTCGGCGCTTGGCGTACAGATTATATCGATCGTTCCGTTCGTCGCGCTCTTCCACCATGATTTTACATGACCGTGATTGAAACATCACGTGCACCATATTTTCAGTCACCGAGAGTTACTCTGACACACTTATTAATTTTGTTTCTCGCGACGACCACCAGGGTATTATATCCGGCTTCTGGAATTGGCCTCATTCAAATTTGTGAAGACGCTCTGGAGCACGCCCAGTCCACTTTCGGCCAATGGCATCTCCTTATTCGCCTCCCATAGACCAACACGCAGCTCTGACGTCACGCCTCTGCGGTGGCGCTGTGGTCGCCACGGCGCATGCGCAGAAGCTTCACCTCACGCAAATCTGGCTTCTGGACTGGCTCAAGTGCCCACACCTGGTGTGGGCAGACGCGAGCTTGTTTGTAAACAGCGTGCCGGTCTATGCTTCCCAATGAATGGCCAAGCTCTCTGCTATATACGGCTCTGGCTCACACGAAAGGACGAACGCTACATGTGCGCGCTTTGCTTCGATCGCACAGGGCTAGCGCCATGTTGGGGATTGCGACTGCTGCGCCACGACTCGGTTCTGAAACGAAGCTTGCGAGTTTCGGTACTCGGGGAGCATTCAGTGACTCTAGTGCGACCAACGGGACATGATATCATCATCCGTTTTATTATCCCTCAAAAACCCTTACGGGCATTAGACAAAAGAAAAAAAAACGGTACTTTTTTTTAGTGTATGTTTTAGGGGGGGGGGGGGGAGGGCTGAATTTCTCAAAAGTTTGGTAGGTGATTCCTCGCGTTACGTCAAATAATAAACTAAAATTTGTTCATTGACCTGTTTGAGTGAAAATAAACATGGTTTTAATTAGAAACTTGCTGAGCGTCATCAAAAACAACTAAGTTAGTAAACTTCAAATGCACTTTAAGTTCGTGGGAAGCGCAGCGAAGCGCAAAAGTGACCAGTCGTGCAGCAGGCACAAGGCTAGCGGTGTGAGGTGTGACAGAGTGGACGATAATCTTATCATCCGCGTTGACGCACTGCTAGCTTTGTGCCTGTGGCACTGGTGGTAACTTTGGCGCTTCCCTGAGCTTCTCACGTACTTAAAGCTCATTTAAAATTTGATTTAGTTGAATTTTATGACGCTCTGCAAGTTTCCCATTGGAACCATATGTTTATTTCGGCTAATTAAAATATTTTACAAATTGCAGTTCATTATCTGACGTAAGGCGAGAAACACAACCCTATGTTATGTCCCCATGGGCGTATAACTCACCTGTTCGTGCGCCATTCACAAACTAAAAAAAACAAAAAGAACAACTATTTGCTCTGAATGAACACCAAACGCATAGTATATTCCTGTCAACAGACTAAGCACCTGAAATCGCTTGCTGAACATGCACATTTTTTAACAACATTTCTTAAATATGCGTCGACGTTTTTTGCGCACTTCATGTTTCATAATTGCGCAAATTGTCTTTCTCGTTTATCCGATCCCTTTGTTAAACCCAGTCGTTTTCGTGTTCAAATAAATACGGTTATTTACTGAATTTCTGCTAGCCACAAGATAAACAGTTGTCCCTCTACTCGTCCAACGGCGCCTATCTCACAACTAATTAAAGCAACTTAGACAACCTGACAAGTCACGTGGTTTTTTTCCTTGAAGTGTCTGCCAAACACAAAAGAATGTGTTAGTGGAAGACCTTAATGTAATGGACTTATATGCAGACGCCTCCTCTTTCATAAAAATGGATGTTTTTGTTGGCTCGTAAATATTTTGGTTGACTCATATTGTCACGAATTAAGGCGACGAGTAGGCAAAGAGTAAACTGAAAATAAAGGTTTAATGGGCGAACTTGTGCCAACCAAAAATAAGTAAAGAACGGAAGAGCGTCGAGGCAGCAGCAAAAGCAGGCGGCGATTCGTCGGCGAAGCAGAGCGCGAGCGTCACTGACTGGACAAGATCGCGGGCAGCTGCTTATCCAGAGTGCGTCGTTATCTCGAAGGTTCGGCAAAGAAAGTTCGAGCGCCGCGCGTCGGGGCGAGATGAACTGGCACTTTCGAGAACAACAAAGCAAAGGGAAGTTACAACTAGTGCGGGAATGAATGGGGAATCATCTAGAAGACACGTGACTTGACGTTGCTTTCTCGGCTCTGCGGGCGGCAATATCAGTAAAGGGCTCACTTCAGTAGGCTGGGAACTGGACACGCGAATACCATTAAGTATTTGTTTCTTTTTAAGTGTTTCAAGAACAGACAAATAAGAAAAGAAAGAAAAACATCGGAAAATTAAGATTCCAGTTTGAAACCTAATTTGAAAGCTCTGTTTTCCTTTTTTTTAAAGCAGGTATCATTTAATTGAATTACCCGGCTGTGCGCTCTGTGTTGTAGTTTGTTTTCTTACTTCAATCCACAAAATAATTTTTTTATTTTATTTTAAGACCTTGTTTGATAAAGATTTGAGTGGGTACCTTCCCAATTTATTCCAAAAAAAAGTATCGTCGAACAACAAAACAAAAAGCAAATGGCAGATAATTACCGGTTGATCTAATTTTTCAGGACCGCTTTATTCCCGGGCAGAGATTGGCGAAAGACTTTCTACAACCGTTTCTTTTTTATTCGTTGTTAAGTGTTTCTTTTTTTTTCGTGTTTATATTGAAGATGTTGTGCAAAGAAACAGTCGTTTCATTCCCCCAATATTTGCGCGAATAATTACGAGCAGAATTGCTTTCTAAGTAGTTCGAGCGCCGTCACAAAAAACTACAAATAAATACAAAAAAAAAGATGAAACGTTCCTTAACATCGCACGCTAATCATAATGCAAATCATCGTGATAATCATATCAAAGATAAAAGTAGTAAAAAAAGGGAGGGGAAAGGGGAGCCTGCAACAAATTTTGTTGCGGAATGTAATACAGCGAATTCATTCAGGAAACGAATCTAGTTCTGCAAAATGTAGGGAATGAAAACAAGCATTTCTTCTGCCTCATTTCCTTCGAAGCACGCGATGTCTAGTTCACCCAAAACGAGAAAACTGAGTAATTGGAAACCCAGACATATACTAATGACTCCAGCATATGCTCTTGTTTGCGTATTGGTTCACGGTGGATGTTGAAAAGAATTCACAGTCATAAATAGCTTGGAATTAAATATTTTGGTTGTGTTATTAATTATCTTGTTGTGTAAGCAATCCTATATGCGTATATTTCTACCCGACAATCTTTTATTTGCTTCAGGAACCGTGGCTTAAATGAACACGAGACCGTACGTCTTTCCATTACTTTCAGCTTGAGATATAAGAAGAGGTAAGTGCCGCCATCGCTTGGAAAAGGCATCCTTTCCGTAATTAAATCAAGATTTAAAAACACACAAATAGGTGAAGGCATTTGTTTTAAATGTAAAGATAAATCACGTGCATCTTTGTACACCCAAAGGTGCTTTTAGACGTTTGCTAGATTAAGTTTGCTGGCATCTCCGTCATAATGTTGTTTACTTTGTAATTAAAAGAATATCAAACATGAAAATACCCTATCGTATAGCTTTCACTGCGCTTTTAGTTGTGTGGACGCGAAGTGTGAAGGCTCGTTCATACACTTGCGACCTCTTAGAACAGATTGCCTTGGTACCTGTTAATATCTCTCCCGACGAGAGGACACACTGGCGCCATCTATTGGGTGGCAGTGCAAACTTGGCGGTCCCGCATATTTTCTATTTCTCTCGCGCAATCTTCTTTCTTTCCTGGCTCGATAAACTTTTGTCAACGTTTTAAACGACTCTTTCTCATAGGTATTACGCATATTTGACCTCAGAAATCCCGCAAAACCTCTTGTGAATAGCAGTTCCATGGTCACCGCATAGATGGCGCCAGCGTGCCAGTGTGTTCTCTCGTCCAAAGAAATTTTAAGAGGTTTCAACAAGTCTTGTCTCTCTCGGTCATATTCGGTTGCAAGTGTCTGAACGGGCCTTAACGAACTAATTTACTATCTCACCCGGTGACTTAAAATATTGTATGTGCAATATAAGGCTGCGGTCTTACGGATGCCATTTTGGACAAGACATTAGGGACTTTAAGCGTTCAAATTGCAACCGCCAAGCGGATCCGCTCGCTTTCATCAGCAACTGCGCGTAAATTTGTATTGCATCTTTAAGCAATCGCGTTCGCAACCGCTTTATGGATGCGGTTGAGTGGCCCGTGTGAATGCGACATAAGCCGTGCTCCGCATTGCACAATGATGCCAGTACCTTGGGCTCCTTGCACTTCGGCACCGCGACACGCTTGAGCAAGCAGGTAGTCCATTATCTTTGAGCGTTGTCGCTGGGGTGCACTTGAAAACGACGGTCGCTAAAACATAACATATCAAGCAGAAATCGTCCGCTGGGACGGTTAAAAAAACGAACCAGAAAAGCACAGCGAAAGAAATGGCAGTACGAACAAATAAGCTCCTTGTGTATGAACATGACGTCGAGGTACAAGGTCGCTTGACAAACAACCGACCCGCTGAAAGCCCACTGAGAAGGTGGGGGTAGCATTTTTAATATTGATTTTAGAGTAGATCGCGACTTCCCATTTGTGTAATATTCTGGCATTGATCGTATTTGGTCCCGTGAATCAATATCGGTCATTTGTTTCGGTCCGACATTTGAGTGCAGTTACCCATTAACTGTTGTTTAGTCTATTTTTTTAATAATTGAGTTCAATCATCACTCGGTGCGATTCATGTGTTCGCCTCCCTTGCGGTCCACTACACTGTTAGCAAGTCCCGTGTATTTAGTGAATATTTGGGGTGAAAAACACGCTATTTACACAAATTACCATAAATTTACACGTTGAGTAATGAGTAATTCGTTCAAAAATCATGCGAGGTTGTAAAAAACGTGTTTTGGTTCGGTTATACACGCACAGCCGTGTAGCCGACCTCGAAAACACGCATCAGCCCCGGCGACGAACGCAGCATTGCCGGCTATCGAAGCATCGGAATGCTTGGGGACACACCTAGAAAGATCCGTGAAGACAAATGCCGCGGAAAGAAACATGTCTCGGAGACAGAGAGGCACCAAATGCAATTGCGGCATGTCGGGGGACGGGGCGAACCAGGAGCTTTCGGCGCTTACCGTGCTCGCTGCCATTTTTTTCTGGTCGATGGCAATGCGGCTTCCCTGTTGTCGCCGAGGTTTGTATTTATTTTAGGGGTCTTGATAATAGTTCCTCACACACCACAAATACAGTTATGGGTGTAATTACTCCTTATAAACAGTTAAAATGGATATAAAAAGCGTGCCCTCGATCTGAACACGTGACATTGCAGTTGGTTTCGTTTTGGCTTCAACCCTTCAACTGCAAGCGAAGGTGCCGCCGCTTCCCATGCAACCTCCTCAGAATTTACGGCGCTCCGGGGTGGCCAGTGTTGCTGCATCTGTAGGTCATCTTTAAGTTAGAGCTGACAGAAAAAATCTGGCCACGGCGCAACGCCGATGTACGCTGGAAGCGAGAGCCGGTTTGCTTTCGTTGTTTTTGTATGGTCGGAGCAAATCTGGCAACAACGCACGCTGTTTTGCTTCGACGGGAAACCAGCAACAACGCACGTTGTTTCGCTTCGACGGGAAGCCAGAAGCTCCGCTGTTTGCGAACACATGTAGCGAGGACGTGACCGGAGAAGTGCCCCTGTGATGTTCCCGGAAGACGGAAAGTGTCATTCGTAATCGTCGTGTGTGCTTTGAAAGCGAAGGGAGTCGCAGGATCCACGAGTGCGCGACCACAAGCCAAGGTTCACGACAGCGCTGCGTTGAGTGCGGCGATCTCGTTCTGTTTGGTGCAACACGGCGATGCGAGTAGAGCTGAAACGTTCGTGGTGTGTGGTGCGGTGCTTGGAAGTAGAAAGCCACATTAACCCGGAGCGCAAATTGGTTGTTGTGGCGTTGAGTTTAACGGGTTCAGTTCCGTCGTCGTCAGCTGATCCAGTCCAGCTGGGGCGAGCGTCTTTAAAAGTAAATCTTCCTTAGTTCCGTTTCAAAATGTGGAAGTATCCCGACGGATAGCGTGAGTAAAAAGCTGCGGGTGTTTTCAACAAAATTACGTCGTTTTAATTGAACAATGGACTCCGGATTGTTGTCCTAAATCTGCCGTTTTTATGCTTCGTGTTGGACTGCGTTTGCACAGCGACGTGTTTGCACAGCGACGCACACCGCTCGAGTAGATGATTAGGTCCTGCAAACGACCGGTTATGCAGAATTTCAGGAAAACTTAAGTCACCACCGATATTTTCCTGTATATCTCGTGTGAATTTGTTGCGCACATCATGCGGTGTGAATAAATTGGGGCAAGATTTCCTACCTGCCCACAGATGCATGAACTGAGACCATTTTTTACGTTGTGAACATAGTGCTTTTCCTTTATTTTGGGAAGAGGCGTTGGTGCATTTATTATGGTATAATCACTTGAGAGTTGAGAAGTCGGAGAAAGCGAGCAAGCTTTCCCAACTTGTCTCTTTTTCTCTCTGGCACTGCCCCTAGTTTCTAAAGTTTCAGTTTCAGTAGGCAATGGCATACCTACTAGCAGGTACAAACTGCTCTAAAGCAGGTAAAAGGCAGGGGAGGTCAGGACGGTGCGCTTTTCGCAAGGTGACGGTAAATGCTTTTGCGAGGTATGCGGAATATGCAAGCGATTTTGTTACGCCCGTTGTTTGCGTCTCTCCAGCAAAAGGAATAAGATGATCTACAAAGGCGCAATCACAAGCCAAAATTTACGATAACAGTGCGTTTGCTTCGGTGGTCCGTGTAGTTGTATTTTACACTGCTTCCTGCAACACCGTGTCATGACGAAGAGGTGGAACGGTCACGGTTTGTGCTAGCCTACCGGTTGACAGAAACCCGCATCGCCCGCATCGGCACCGAGTGCACTTGGGCTGTTGATGCTCAAGCCTTTCATCCGCGGCTTGTCGCCAGCTGCTCCTGCTGCTCAACGGTGAGGACGCGGCGAGAGTGACCTTTGAAGTAAATGTAAATCCTCGTTCATCCAGTTATCCGGTGTCAAAGTGTGGAAGATGTCCAACGTGTACTGAGGGCGGGAACTGCGAGCGTTTTGCCTTGCTTTTATAACCGAAACCAGAGCAACGAGATAACTGCCTTGCGTACTCCAAAATGACGGAAGCAATATGTTTCGACAGGTCGAGTACGTCACCGGGGATGTAGGCGAGACGGTGCGCACTGTTTAAGCGCTTGCAGTATCCAAGAGTGGTACCCGGAAACCGACGTCAAAAGAGAAGGAGCTCGCGATTCAGCATAATGCTGTGTTACGGGCCCGTGAATCTTCAAAGTTCGGGGCGGTGGCGGTGTAAAAAAAGACGCATCAGCGCCACACCAGTGATCACGAATAACACCGGTCACAAACTCCCGAGCCCCACCGCTCCACTCAACACTGACACGACATACGACAACAAACTGCATCAAAACGCCCCAAAAGTGAAGGCGTCTGCTCCCGTACTGCAACTAGCGGAAGTGAAGTGTTGGGCGGATGTCCTTCAAAAGAATATATAAAAATGCTTTGCGCAACGATCATTGTCATTTATTATTGAATACATAATGATAAAATCCCCAATAACTTATTTTTCTATCTGATTCCAGCTAGCCGGACTGCTCATAACACTGGCTAAGCAAGAAAATAACAAATAATTGAACTTTTTCATGACCGGTTTAATATTTAATGTTAATACATCGTTATCTTTTGCAACGGATTAAGATTATAGATTTTGCCTCCACATGTTTTAAGTGCAAACAGATTTTACACACGGCTGTCCTTTCCGCCGTGTTTTGTGTGTTCTTCTATAAATCTGTAACGGTCAGCGACCAAAGAGCTCACCCGCACACGTCAAGCTTATATACCTCGCGGGGAAATGAGCGTGTCGAATAGGAAGTGTCGGGAGTATTGTCGTTGTAGTGATTGTGATTGTATATATGTCTGTGTCGGTGCTGTATAATATGTGGTTCTTCTGATGTCTGTATGATGTATGTGTACTGCTACGCGCGATCATTCCTAGAGTACAAACAATTATTTTTTTACAAGCTGCTAGAAATCTCACTAGGTGGCGCAAGGTACCTCCATGTTTCAGATATTTACTTGAGTTATATGTCCACGTAAGTTCGGCATTCGTTTGTCTGTCTAGCAGTTGCGTTGTATCAGTGGTTGGAGCTACCAACGTCCCTACTCCTAGGTGGCACGAGTCGTTACCTTATTCGAATATTTCGCTTGGTCGAGTCATTTATCTACTTGAAGTTCAGCGTTTGTTCATCTCTATCTGTCTAGCAATCCCGTCGCAGCTACCGTCGCCGCTGACGCACGTACTTTCGCACGTAGCGACGTCGGCTGGTCTAACGCAGCGATGAAGTTTATGCAAGTTTCGTCCGCTTAAAAGCCGACGACAGAGTAGGCATATGGAAGTTGCGCAGGATATCGGAGCGTAAAGGTGAGCGAGGCCGGGGCTACGGTGGGTACCAGCGGGGCGGCGCCGTCCTCCGTAGCCGTTCTCCGTTAGTCACCTCGTCCTTGCTCTACTAGACATGATGCTAGCGATTGGAGACTGTATTTACTGCGCATAAAAGACATCGAACGAGAGCAAGCGTGTCCTGTGTGCTCTCACCGCTTCGCCTGTTCTCGGCTGCTGGCCGCCATGTTTTATAATAAACACGCTATGCCCTGTTTCGTGGAAGGCAGACACGGTGTATCGTGTTAAGTTTACACGGCACCTCATGTGTAAACGAATAACGCAGATGGCTGCGTGTAAAACGAACACGTTTCGACGTGTCCGCTATGGGACAACGGTTTACACGCTTGGACGTGTTATTTTTGCTAACAGTGTAGGGCCAATGATTGTGTGAAGAGGTGCGCTAAAAAAGTAGGGACTGTACAAGTGTTTGATTTTCACGGCTTTCCAAGTCGCATTCGTTGTTCGCGACCATGCCTAATTCCACCTTAAAGTCGGGCGCAGACAACGTTAGAAGCCGAGGGGCTTCTAACGTTATCTGCTCCCAGCAAGAATATTTATTAGCACAACCACAACGTATGACGAACCACATTTCACGGGAGGAGCGTAACATCACGACCTCTTGCTACGGGTGTGCGGGTCTCGAATCGAATGGCGCTATATCACTCATAGCCACCGCGGTGCAAGAGAAAGACGCGACCATAGCCTCCTCTATACTCACAAAGCCTGGCAGTTTGACGACGGAGTCAGTAGAGGCCCGGTTGCAGATTTGGAGCGCGAGGATCTGGTAGCACAGAGAATCAAAAAGCCATTTCTTTGGGAACCTGGACGTCAGCGCACAGATTTCGCAGCGGCGAGGGCCCGAAACAGACTTGTTCGCTCGGGTGAAGTGTGTTTCCGCGTCTCGCCGCAGCGGGGCGCAAGTCACGTGGCTCTCCTCTCATCCGTTGTCTGCCGCTCCACCTTTTCCTTATCGGCGGCCGTTTCTTGTGGATCTGCCAGGCTTTGTCAGTATATAGGAGGCCATGACACGACAGGCCGCTCTCCTTAGAGTATTAAAGGCAGGGAGTGAAGGCGCACTATTCGATTCAAACGTATCTTAGCACACCTCTACGTTGTTTTTTTCTTCATACTTTTGTTATACGCAGCCATTTTTTCCTTTTCTCTAAAGCCTGTGCCGTCATGTCAATCGGCATCACGACCATTATCGCTACCTAAAGGGACCATAAATACAAGTTTTGAACTTTTTTAGAAAAGAGTGTTTTCCGACTCATAGACGTTTTTCGTTTCTTTTCGTTCTCAGTCACGTGGGTTTCATATCTTGTATGAGGGACGAAATATAGTAATAATAAGACATTTCAACCTGGAATGTTCAAGAAAATATATGTGAGACAAAGCAAGACTGTGCCACAATCACGCAGTTTTCGTGAACACCTTACAGCGGCGTGGTGAGATGAAAAAGATGTTTTAACGTGCACCAGAAGTGACGACATTTAAAAGGGCTGTGACCTTGTGGAAAAGGTGTATAGCTCAATTCTTGTACACAGTTATATGAAGCGCATTATTTCGTATGAAATAAAGCAACGAAACCGAAACGGACGTTCGGCTTTCCCGGCATACAACCTGCCTTAAAGAAACACTGCAAAGGAAAAAAAAGTTTTTTTGTTAAATGCATAAATGGGGCAGGTTTTTTTTTTCGTAACTTTTCCACGAGAAGAAAAAAACGTTCGCGCAATATTTAGGCCGTTAGACGCTGTTCAGGTGGAGGTCACGGCCTGCTCTAAGCCCCACCCACAAATCACTTACCCCACCCATTACTACTGGATTGGCTTGGCTGCTCGGCCGAACGTGGTAACAAGCATAGTATCTCCATTTCGGGACATCCGGCGCGTTTAGTGTGCCGTCTCACAACGCTTGCTAGTTTTGTGAGCAGACGCGCGGCAGCTTCCGACACCGTCTGCTATTTCACCACCGTATATCGTCGTCTGCCATGCCCCCAAGGACGCGGACGTGAAGACTGCTCGTCGGCGTCCCTTTTCGCCCTCGGTCCGTCTGCTATTCCGCCTCCGTCTAAAAACTTTCACAGCGCTCGCGAGAACTCGACCGTGAAAGCTGCGCTCTAGTGTTCCATCATGGCCGAGCGATGGTCTAATACAAGCGTCTGTCCGCGACTGGTGATGTGCGTTAAAAAAGACCGAGAGGACTAAAAAAAACAGCAAAATAAATACAAATATGCTGTCATTTCAGCTTTTATGTTCTTGGTATTTTTTTTCGCGTGGCATCCGCGAGCAAGGTCATACAACGTCATGACGCCCGATTAAAACGTGACCTAAAATTATTCGCTTTGGCAGGCCAGGTGCCCTGCAAAACTTGAGAGCTACTTGCCTTTCGAAGCGAAATGACGGGAACGTACCTGGACACACTTGATGCGAGCCGAACGCCCGATGGCCTGCAGCCCATTGGCTCGCAAATTCGTACCTGCGTAGGTATCTTCTCGGGATTGGAACCATGGTCGCAATCACGACGGTCGCACTAATTCACAGAGCAGCGGGTCGCTTTGACGGGAGACAACATGTTGATTGAGCATCAACACGCGTAAAGAATGAAATCAAGCCATGTTGATCAAAATAGTTAATGTGGGAAGCTAGACTTAGGCCAGTCCCGCTATGAAAACAAACATCCGCACAGCGCTTCCGAATGCGCGTACTTGCGGCAGTTGTTTGCTGCAAACCATGTCGGTTGATGAGATCTTCCATTAAACACTTTTGTAAGCTCAAAGACGTATTCCGCACACACCGGCAGCCATGTTCGTTATCGTTTAATACTGAAACGGAAGGACAACCTCGGAATTTTTTTTAAATCAATTATGACTCTATAGATCTAAATTATTTTTTTTCTGAAACCTAAAAATAATAGTTCATTAAAATACAATTACGGCACGGAGATACAAATTTACAACCAACCTTTCACACGTCAATTATCTCTCTAGCCAATGAGAGATGTAAACACCTTGTAAACTCGGGGTGGGGCTTAGCGGGGTGTGACCTCCACATTCGGCACAATTGCGTCGAACGGCGTAAACATTGCTCAGGAAAAAGGTTTTCGTTGTAAAATGATTTTATTTTTAGTTTTTGCATAAATATACGTGTCTTCTTAGAAAAATTAAAACATAAATTTACTGCAGTTCCCCTTTAAACGTAAATGACGTCAACAGTGAACCGTCGGTTTTGGTATCGGAATCGCTTAATGTCACAACTCGGACAACAGCGTTTTTTGGTCTCAACCTATGTTTCGGCATCGTCATTCGCTGAGCTGCCTCCGTATACGTTGTGGTGATTGGCTCTCCGAGTGTTGTGCGGGCAAAGCAGACGCACGGGCTTTTTTTTGGAATGTACTCCTTGAATTGCTCACCACGCTTCACACCAAGCGCATATGACCCGGTGACTCCCGGCCGTTGGTCGACGAAACGCAGTCAAAAGCATTCAAACGCATTCAAACGCACTCAAACGACAGCAATTGTGTGTACGGACTTTTCTTTTTTTCTTGGTCGACATTGTTTATTTTTAGTCGCGTGACGAGCGACGCTATATCACATTACAAAGTACAGTAATTGTTGTGTGTCGCTGTTAGGTGACAGGCTTAAAGCAGACGCCGTCAGTTTAACTAGGCCAAGACATGAGACATATATGGTCTTGCTCGAGAAGGCTCAGCGTAAATGCGACGGGGTCAATTGTGCTCTCGCAGGGGCGTTTACCTATGTTCTCGTTCCCGTATCATTCGCGCACAACACTTTAGTGGACCACAGGCGCAGAAAGGTCTCGTGGGATGAAAGGCCGGTGGATGCGCAGGAGAGATCCCGGCGCTGCTAGACGAGGCCAGAGAGAAGTTTTTGACATTTGATGCGATATGGGATGTGATAATTTTATCGGCTCAGGAGAGCCGCGGCGCCGCAGAAAAACAAGTCTTCCATACCGTGAAGGCCAGCGGCGCCGCGACCAACGATGATAAGATTTATTTTGACAAAATGCGCCGCAAGACAAGGACGGAGTAAGTGAGACAACACGAAGCGCTTACTCCGTCCTTGTCTTGCGGCGCATTTTGTCAAAATAAGTCATGTACCAACTGGCCCATCTGTCACTATTGATGATAAGATAGTATTGGAAAGATGAATGAAAACAAAAATGGCGATGATGGTTTAAATGAAACCAAAGGAGTGCCGGAAACTGCAGCTCGTCACCATGGAAAAGTTTCTGCAGCTCCCTTGACGCGTGGAACCAACAATCGCGCTACAAAACAGACAAATCACAATGATGCGCCATTTTTTTTTCTCGTGAGTTAAAAAACAAATATTTTGTCGTTGCCATGCTAAACGCTTTTCAAGTCACTTTTCACCCAATATTCACGAGTTAATAGCGTTCGGGTATTTGAGTCCACGCAGCGGACAGAAATACTATTTTATTTCACTGCAGTAAACCTTTCTGAGAAAAATATATGAATCTCGTAGGCACTAAATTAAAAAAAAAAATTGTTGATCAAAAACGAGAAGGAGTGAACTTCGTTCCCTTCTACCAATCGCCTGACGAGCCTCAATTGACGTAGCAGTACACGTGACTCATAATCTGTATATATTTTTTCGCAGTCTCCGGCGTGCATAATGCTGGATTTCTTAAGCGGAACTTCGGGCTAAAACTTAGTCACCATTACCTGGAAGACAGCTGACATCTATTCCAATCGTTAAACTGAACTTCCAAATCGTCTTCATGAACCCTTTAGAAACCAAAAAGAAGAAAAAAGAGATAAAGAAAACGAAGTGCGCTTTTTATTTACGATTTTCGCAGCCTCCAAAGAGCCGCAAAACGCGAAGATCGCAATCTTTTCCTAGTTCCCGAACCGGCCGCCAAAACAACAGCGGCGCCACCGACGGTCTCTTCCTCCTTTCCCGCGCACGCGCAGGAAAACAGCCGCGCCCTCGCCCTCTTTCAAAAACCACGCCGCGCACGGAAGCGAGGGAACCATCCGCCGACTCTGGGAACCGTCAACAGTGCGTCCGAACACCGCGCGGTTCAGACCGCCTACGCTGCCTCTTCGGAGCTCCGAGCGTTGCAACAACTGACCGTTTCAGGCTGACGTCGTCAGAACTCTTCTCTTCTTGCGTAAATAAGAAAGCGTCGAAGCTGCGTGTTGTTGTGTGACTTCGACAACTCGGTGTCGCTAATTTCGGAAGTGTGCGCGCGTGCCCGCTCCCCAAGTTTGCGAATTTTGCACCAGCATGGAACGAAGTTTCAAGCTCGAGTTGGAACCCGGCGAAACCAGTGATCCCACGTGACAGATACGAGTTGAACGACTGCACGACGTGGTTCCGGCGTTGAACGTAGACGTGTTGTGTGTTGTGTTTTGTGACAATTTCGCCGGGTGAATTAGTTTTTTCTTTAAATTTTTTGTGTGTGTGTGGTGGTTCCGATGATTGATCAGCTCTTTTAGAACCGGGTGGATGTTTGTGCGTGTGTCGGCGGTTGGAATGCGATCTTGTCGTCCGGAGATGTTTGTCTCGGGATCTGTTGGGAGGGTGCTTCCTGGCGGTGTTGGTCAGGTCGTCGGCTAGTCACGGTGAGTACGTAACTAAGAATCGTTCTATTTTAAAAGGTTTCGTGAAAGAACTGTTGCGTCAGAAGTTTAAAATTCGTGGCATAGCTTTCTTTTGTTTCAGTTATGGGTTTCTGTCTTAGGACGAACGTGCAATTAAATGGATGATTTAAAACGCACAAATTGTTTTAAGGTGTGAATAGCTCTGCCGATTTGAACTCAGACAGACGAGAGAACAGCATATAAAACACGTTGAAAGCATCGGAATGTTTCCCGACTGGATATTCAAGACGATCAACCCTTCGAAAATGACTTACTAGCTCTTAAAACGTGATATTATAGGATGCTCAACTTCGATGATGCAAGATTTGCAAAATAATATGAGAACGCGAGAAAGAGTTGCCAGAGTTTGTTTTGTTGGCGTGCATTTCAGACAAAACAAACAATCCAACTATAAAACACTACATTCTAAATTGCATTAGGAGTGACAAGATCAGACAAAAGAGTATTGAGTTAATTAATAAATATAAGATCGCTTTAATGGACATTTAGAAATGCAGGTCACACAAAACATGGAATCGTACAACTGCGACGAGCTTCTAATAATGAGTGGTGAAAACCATTCCCTCGCCTTTCCAAACACTAAATTCGGTACACGTTGGTAGATTACATTTATTTAGGGGAACTCACGGAGTAACGCCATTGCAGCAAACACAAGATAACTATTGGGAGATCAGAGAGAAACGAGAAGGTTTGTCAAACAGTCTAGAATCCTTTCCGGTAGAATCTCGAGTTTCCTTATCACTGCAGGCGTGATAACTTTTGTGATAAGTACACCACATTTCGCGAAACAGACCGGTTCGTAACGGTCGAGAAAGCCCGGAACACATCTTTAAACCTTTCCGGCGCTCGTCACCTGGGCGAAAAATGCTTAATCACTGCGCTTGTAGACGCATGCGCGGCTTCTCGTATTTTGTGCTAGAGAGCTACCACGCGCGCATGACGCCTTCCACAGCTCAGTGAACAAAGATGGCAGCGCCCAGAAGGTGATTATCGGAAAGGTCTATGGTATATAGTCAGTGATAGCTTACGAAAGGCTGGGTGCAGCTCGTTGCGTTTAAAACTAATGGCTTATTTAACCTTCGGCGCTTTTATTGGCACAATTTTATTATGGAGGAATAATGAAATGCTAGAGACACACGCGCCCGGCGTTGCTTGAAGTGACAGTGACTGTAATAACTGTCAAATAAAAAGAAAATACACTTACTTTATTTTTACATGATCAAATCGAGACTCAAATACCACTTTCACTTAGCGAGTGCTAACGAAAAAAATAATACTCTCTTGAAAAGAAAAGACGGCTCACAAAAGGCTCACCTCCGATTGTATACGCAAAATATGAATGAATACGTCGTATTGACGTAAGCATAAGTGAGCGGTAGTTCGCGTTCTTGTTGATATGTAATTGCACGTTTGGCGTCGTTGCTCGAAACCGCGTGGAACTCGCACGCAAAGCTGTAAAATGTTTTCAGTCCTCACGTGCGTGCTTCCTTCGCAGACAAAAATAAGCCAAACGCTGGAGCGCACTATTTGTAATAATAATCCATGGCAACACACAAAAACCATAATCTACAAAAAAGGGTTAAAAATATTATTTTCTTCGGTGGTGCGACGTTATAGCAAGTTACCAGAATTCAAACACGGGAAGCCAAGTCAGAATAAGCACAAGAGGTCTCCTGACTCCCGATGCAACTCGTGCACGCTGTCCATGATGTAGTACCAGGTAAACGTTGTGAATCTCAGCCAATGGGCTTAGGACTGCTGAGAAGGCAACCCACCCTTACGATAGTAAGTGCCTCAATTCACCAATATGTGGTTGGTTGGTTACAAGATGCAGACGGTGTTTCGTGTGTCGAATGACTCAAGTTATTGGCTATGAATATTTTGAAATCAGTTCTCCATTTAAAGAGAAAACGTCATCGAAGTACTCGCCATAAAGTCATTCTGTTTTACGCAACCACACTTAAAACAGCTGAGCCCTTCCTCAGGTAGCCTGCCAAAGAAGCGCCTAACTTAGCACAAGTTTCTCAATTCTATAGGGGTGCCTTACTAAGGGCAAATGCGGGTTTGCCCCAAGACGTTAGTACCAGTGTATTTGTTTTTAGCGTTTTATTGACTTTTTTTTCTGGCTCGTTGACATAATTGCCAACGTGCCAGACTTGAGCCAAAGGATGTCACGCATGAACCAGAGACCCAGCAGTAAATCCTAAATCTGGCATTTGTTTGGCGAGTTAGGCCCATCGTTGCCACGTGAAAACCAAGCAACCGGAAGAGAAGCACAACTTTGGTACTTGTTCTGGCGATTTTAGGGCCGAAGATGCCAAATTCACAGCCAAACTACCAGCGATGAAACCTAACTTTGGCACTTGTTTGTCGAACTCATGCCAACATAGCTAGAACTGACAAAAAGAAAACAAACGTCGTTTGGCTTTGTTTTTTAATTTCGGGGCTTTCTTTAGCCCTACATTTTCACACACAAACATAAAAACGTTGGACCAAAGAACTGTGCTACCTGGGTCCAATTCCTTTTCTTTGTTCTTTATTGAAGTCTGTCAACGATACAGGTAGCAGGTTGAGCGTACTATAACACCTTATCTCGCCAGACGACAGCCAATGCCGCGAGCCTCCATGTCTAAATCAGGAGTCGGTTTAAAACCACGTGGTTTATCATGACGTGCGTACCGTAATGGGCTGAGACGCGCACAATGATAGGCACGTCGGAGCAGCATACCACGTGGGTCCTAACTGGCGCGTGATTGAACCTGGCGGTCTGTAGATCAGTCTTCAGGATGACACAGTGAGATGACTTACGTTTCAATATCTGATGTAGTGACTTGGCAGGGTACACTCAACCAGATCGGAAGCGGTAAGGTAAACTGGACTCGTGTCGTGGTAGCTTCAATACCGGGGATTCCTTGCGGGAGTTCTTGTATGTGGTTGACGCACTCTGTTTATTAGCCTGCAGAGTCTCTGTGCATCACTGTAAAGTAGAGCAATGGGCTCAATTCTTCCCGATGGTTGCTTTTCAAGAGGCTCTTAGCCGTCCATGCCCGTTTGTAAATTAAGCAAAGCAGTGCCACTTTACCATATTTGCACACTAGCGGGAGACAGGCATCGGTTAGCAGAATGTTTTTTTTACAGCCATTTTGACCTCATCAAGAGTTCGAAGCGATGGCCGTCAAGATCTGAATCAACCGCTTTTAAGTCGAGAAAACACCTCATTTGCTTGAGAACGGTTCTCGTCCTTATTCATGGTGTTTACGTGGGGTTTGGTTCCAAGTTCCCCAACATACTTATCTCCGCACATATCAAACATTTTTTTTGTATAACTTTGAGAAATTGTTTAGATACTGCCAGATACTATTGTTAACCAAGAGCGGTTAGATTGGTTAGAAAATTGGGAAACTCCAGTTTGAAACGCACAACAAATTAAGAAATTATATTTGTATAAAACATCACCTTTTTAATAAAAATTGTTTTCGAATTGAAATGGACACGAGAAAATAAAACTGTAGAAAATAGTCAAGTGTACGCAACAAAAACAATTTAAAGCGGAGCCTCTATTTTTATTTTGCGCGTATGATATATTTAGGATCGTCTTGCTTGTTTCCGTCTATATTTGTTTCTTACTATATTATTGGATTTCTCCTTCTGTTAGCGGTGGCTTTTTTCCGTCTGATGTCAAAAGATAATTTTAAGGGAAATGAAAACATTAGCAAATTGATTCCTGCAGCATACCTACGTGATATTTGACACACGAACTGTGGCCGCGCTTTAATGCGCCTCTCAAATCCTGAAAAACGAGCACCACTCGCTCCTTGAAACTGAACTACACATGATACCATCGATTGAGTGCTGATTAAGTAATGTGTTCTAGTACGTCAAGATGCGCGTGGGATGGGGTAGGACATTTGGTCTGGATGTAGCATGTATGACAAGGGCCCACTCGGCATGGTGTACAACGAGACGTCTGAAATGTGGGGGGTGGGGCGAGCAGTGGTTCGAATCAAAAAGGGACTGCGTCATTCATAGCTTTCAAAGTGCCGAGGAAATCTACAACCATATAGCCTCCTGTATACTGACAAAGCCTGGCAGATCGCCACGAGAAGCGGCCGCCGAAATGGAAAAGGTGGAGCGGCAGACAACGGATGAGAGGAGAGCCCCGTGACTTGCGCCCCGCTGCGGCGAGACGCCGAAACACACTTCTCCCGAGCGAACAAGTGTGTTTCGGGTCCTCGCCGCTGCGAAATCTGTGCCCTGACGTCCAGGTTCCCCGAGAAATGGCTCTTTGATGCTCTGTGCTACCAGATCCTCGCGCTCCAAACCTGCGACTGGGCACTCTATGGCTCTGTCGTCGAACTGCCAGGCTTTGCGAATATAGAGGAGGCTGTGCTACAACATACCAGCTCTCCTTTTGCAGCGTTAAAGATTGACACTGCTCTTTTCCATTCGAACAGATGTTCGCCCATCCCTACCAAAAATGCTTCACGCAAATAATCAGAATGTACTGCTTGTCTATTCCTTAAAAAAACAACAACAAAAAAACATTGAGTTTTAATGTACGCTAGAGGTTCAACTGGCGCTAGTGTAGATGAGACTTCTTGTTTCAATTTGAAGCACACAGCAACCAGTCCACTTTTGTGGTGCTTCTGTGCATCCCTATGGGAAAACGCGCCTGCATTCTGTCTCTTCGCCGGAGAATAACAGGAATTACTATTGTTACCTGCGTCGTAACGAATAGTAGGTAACGTTATTAACATTATGAGACTAAACATGCTTAGTTAGATCATTTTTCCGATCAGTGAGCGATGTTTAACTTCCCAGTATTCCGGGTCCAGTCCTATGTTCCACGTCAAGTGTGTAAAGATAAGCCGCGAATCGAAGCAAGAGTAAGAGCTGAAAAGACCGAAGGACTTGTTCAAGGAGCGCCAAAATACAGATGATGCTAATATTGACAATTTTCGAGATTTATGAGCCACTGAAATGACCCCCCCCTATTTTTACGAGCGGTTAAAACGCTTAAAAGAGTAAATGTACGCGCACAAGAAAAGGTGTTTGTCTTTTCATTATTGTGCTGAATTTATCGAGCGGTAATATTTTTTTGGCTTTTTCTCGTTTCAAAAGTTTCCGAGCATGCAGAGATAAGTTTAGAACGCTAGAACAAACTTACCTTTGTACCCATACATGAGCAGCAGAGTGATTAAATCGAATGTAATTTATTGCGAATCGTGCTCATTACTTTGTTTTACTTTATTTTGGTCGTCTACACGCACACGTAGGTATTGTCCGAGTGTTAGTGTGTAGTTCTTGATGTCTCTCTTGATTTTCGAGATGCTCTTTATTTCTTTAGCACGTCACCCCTCTCCCTTTTGCAGAAAAGCGCCGATACCGTGTTCGCGCTAACAGCGTCGAACAGTGTACATAAATAGGTTTACGAAGCCATTTTAACACCATTTTAATGCCACGAACTTGAAAGAAAAACGCCGAAACTGACCGATATTTTCATCTGCGCGACTGAAAAATATTTCAAGCTATCTACTACGACCGCATTATTCGTGATACTTGCTCTTATAATCGAGCGCAGGGAGAAAATGCACCCACCTTTTTTCTCATAGAAATGCTTTACCGGAAGTCAATTTTAGACTGGTTGCTGTGTGCTTCAATTTGAAACCGCACGCTAGCGCCAGTTGGACTTCTAGCGTGCATTATAATAACTCTATGGAAAAATCATGCTAGGGTGTCCTGACCCATCACGATGTAGCTGTTCCTCAGGTTAACGCTATGCGAACGCAGATCGTGCGTTAGAATCAGACAGTACTTCAGTGCTTTTATGAACCAAAAAATCAGTCAAAGTTCAGGTGAGCTGGTGGAAGTTCTTTATGGAAGAATGATTTAAAGGGAAGCGGAAGGGGTTTTGTAATTTAGGAAACACACTTAAATCGTCATTTGACGTCCAGGATCTCGAATATCGAACCTTTTTTATTTTTAATTTTGGTGCATGAAGGCTGCAGACAATCATTTTCAAATTACCGCTGAAGGCCCTTCTTCCCAAAGCCTGACGTCATGCGCTTGGCGGCCAAAAGATCCTTTCGGCCGGGATAAGACTACTCTAGACACGGGATAAAACTACGCTAGAATCAGCCTCTATCTCATTTCTTGAAGGAAGTGTTTCCGCTTCCCTTTAATGACCTGGTACAAGAGTGTTCTCTGGTACAAGAGTGTTCAAAGCTTCACAAGTGGCATTTGGCGGCAATTGCTTCCGGATAGATTCCTTTCAAAGCAAAACGCTTGGAGCTATGCGCCGTTGCCCGTTAACACCAAAAAATAACACAAAGATTCAAACGCAATCTGCTGACAAGTCGTCGAAATGACCTTTCCTCTTACCCTTTCTCTTACCAAAAGATAACAGTCAGTCCACGGCAATTGAGGTCCCCCCTCTTTCCCTTTGATTTCTCTGGGCTGTTCTCCATGAGCCACACTGGCAGAGAGCAGGATTCTGCAGTCTCAGTCGCATGCATAATTGGGCAAAGCTTCTCTGGTTGACTAGTAAGCGGAAACGTCCGCAATACCCGCCACTTCGTGTCGCGCTAAGCGGCTTCGTGGGCACACAAGGCGGCCTGGCCTCGTGGCCCTCCCCTCATTACATCGATCGCGGAATGGAAAATTAACGGATGGCGCTCTTATTCGGGCGATGGTCGCGGCTGTAATTGCTGGGGAGGGGACCGCCGAAGCACGAGCTCGGAATACGAACCGCCGGAAGTGCCCGCTGTTCGGCGGTCTCGGTGAGCCGCAGCTCGCTTCCGCTCTTAATAATGCTGTCCGCGCCAATCCGCGTGCTTAAAAAAAGATAAAAAAAGTTACGTTGAAGTCGTGTACGCAAAATAGGGCTACTGTAATTAAGGACTTCACTCTGACGGTTCACTTAAATTGGGCTACGAAAAATGAATACCACAATGGGGAATGTATACACTTCCAAGTGGCACAGTTCTTTGGGATAAAATTTGTTTTTTTGTCTGAGAATTCAGGGGGCCTTAAAAAAGTTCAGAAGAAGGCAATGTGAAGCGTAACTTGACCATTTTTTGGGGGAACAGGGTAATGGATATAGTGGCCATCATTTTGCCAAACCAGTACCCAAGTTGAGCATCACTGCTGGTAGTTCGGCTGTCATGTGGCAGCTCTGGGCCTACATTGCCAAGCAAGTGCCAGATTTAGGCTTCAATTCCGGTTCTTCGGTTCAGGCGTGACATCTTTGGATCAAGTCTGGCATCATTCGCAATTATGTGGTGAGCCAGAAAAAATCCGTCGAAAAGCTAAAGAAAAGTACAGTGGAACTAACTAAGGCCCTGAAGCAAAATCGCATTAGGCTCGGAATAACTCAGCTAGGATAGCGAAGCTTGTGCAAAGTTGGGCATTTCTCTGGAGTACTACCTGGACTCGTACAGTCTGCCTGTCAGATATAAATCTTTCCAATAAAGCGCTCTTTTATTATATAGCAATCCTCGTGCCACTGTCTCTAATTATTTTTTGGGATTCCGGGTCATCGATCTGTCCAGGAAAGGCCACCACAAAAGATGGCAAGAAATTTTTCCAAAATTGCCTTCGCTTGCATTCTAGATGTCCTTGGCAGCACGGGCACCAGCCGGGATACATGATAGCAATTGTGCATTTTCGAATGGAAGCATGCCGTCCCGGAAAGTATGGTTATTACGTGCAAGCTCGTGACGTAATTATATTCATACAGAAGTTAGAATGAGTAACCAACACCTGCTCCATTAGGTACGAATAGATTTTAGGGAACTGTTGCATTGCTACAATCGTATTTAATTTTATCGGTTGGCTCCTAAACTCCTGATTATAATGCGCCAACAAATGATTATGCTTATAACGTGGATGAGTGAGTTGTAAGCAGTTTGTTGGCCAGTTATCATGCCCTCATGTCTGCCGCGGGATATAAGTTTATTCTGGAGAATTCGTTTCTGCAATTAATGAGCCGAGGTGCAGACATGAAGTTTGAGCGCGTTACTAACGAGTTAATTCTTCTGAGTTAGATATAAATGCACGGCAATAGAGCTCCTTTTGTTATGAATTGTCTTTATCGTAAAAACGGTGCACGGGGATTAATGAAAGAGATTAACGAATTAACGGGAACTTCAGAGCTACAGTAATCGTATGTTGCCGCTTTGTTGACGTCTGAACTTGGCGGCAGAACGCCGCTAAGTTCAGAACAGTGCATACAATTACGCTCGGAAAGGACTGAACCAAACCGAATTTTAGGTTGCTTACACACCTAAAGGCCTTCATAAATAAACTCTGGAGAAGTACTGATGAGCACCGTCTGTTATGTTTGTTGGTTTAAAAAATGTCCAAAGGGAACGAATCACTTGCACCGAAGCAAACAACCAAACAATGAGAAAGAAATGCCGTTTTTTTTTAAGCTAAAATTTGATTTTTTGAAGGAACAAGCAGAATCAACAAATCTGTTTTCGGTTTGCTCCCAACGGCAGGAGAGAATTGGAACTGAATCCGCCTGTTCTTTCTGGGCGCATAGCAAACAGCGCGAACGAGCATCAAAGATTGCTTTTTTTTATGTTTCTTTATGTTTGTACGCTCCCCCTTTTGCTACCTGGTTTTTGTGACATTATGTTTTTTCTTTTCATTTCTTATTTTACACTCTGCTTATTCAAAGATTACAATTGTTTTGAATTCCTGTACCTTCACCGCCGTAGCTCAGATGTTGAAATTCTCAGCGGAAATTCTCCCCGACGACGTTATACGTAGCAACGGTGTGCAATTTTCTCACGGGGCTCTTCTGCTCAGCCGCCTAGGTTAACGATTTCATCACCGAGTCTTTGTGAGACGATTCTTTTGTAATTTTTACGAATTCGACACTTTTTTTTTCTTCTTTTTCATTTTTGGGGAAGCGGCATTCTCTTGTCAATCTTCGTTTTTCTTGTGGCCATACATTTTGCGATCCCTTATTGGATTTGCGTTGCAGCGTTGTTAGCAAAACATTCCGGTTCTCCTAACGATGCGGGGCAAAAGCAATGGCGAGCATGGTTTCGAAATTGCACTAATTTGCCGGGCTTACCAGCTAGGCCAATCGTGTTTCTTGATTTAGCCTCGTCAGCAGACAATTTTTGACGTAACTATGAGATAAAAAAAAGAAAAAACTTGTGGGTCGCTTAAGCTTCGCCTTTAAAAGTAGAACGCGATAGCGTTATCGGGTCCCGTTCGCAAGGCGTTGTCATATAAACGCGTGATCGTTGCTGCCCGCAGGCGTGTGCGTGAGGTTTAGTCGGTAGTGTCAAGTGTCACGTGACTGCACACGTGACTGTGACGTCATGACTTTATCGACCCACTAATTTGGATGGGAAAATGTTCCGCCAAACTTTTGCGGCAAATTTGTCTGCTAAATTTGGCGGGAAAAGTTTTCGCTATATTTGGTGGGAAAATTTCCCCACCAAATACAGCGGGTAAATCCTATAACGCAACACGAGCAGTCACGTGTGACGTCACATCTGACACACGTGGCTTGGCGCGTTTCGTTATGGTATTTTAAAGCTTTCGCGTTAAAATCGAGAAGGCACTATTATTGTTTAATATTGAGGGTAAAAAAGAAGTTTCAGCTTGAAACCTGAAGCGAGAAATGATACAAGTGGTTGGCAAAGCGACGGATTGTAGGAAATTCTTTCTTTGTTGGAAACTTGGGCAGCTACGTAAACCGTCTCTCTTTTTGTTTATACCTTCCAGCGCGGTAAATGGGTGTTTTCGTTTAGTAATGCAAAACTTCGCTTCACAAGATTTAGGTTAAAAGTGGGCCGCGTTAAACGTTTTAGGCTAGGTGATCGGAAGTTGCCGTTCAATAGCAAGAATATGGTCATTAGCAATCTGTTTATCTTTCCATCTATTCATTCATTTGTCTTGAGTTATTATTTGTTATAGTCGTTGACAAGTCAGATATGGCAGGGTGCGGTGAATAATTGTGGCATTTTCTACTTGGCTATTGACTCCTGGTTCTTGCTGAAAGGTGTCCTCCACTTCAGTGTTATTATTGACTGTCCAACGGTTACAAGAAAATCTGCGTTGTCTACGCTCAGCTTTTCTTCCATACATGTAACTTTAGGACGAAGGTGAAAGAATATCACTACGTGAAGTTAGAAATAGCCCCTGGTCTGTTACAGTAGTTCCACACATTGAAGTCTAGGCTCGCTCATAATTTCAGCACACTGACGAAAATTGACGATGCAAATTATTAGAGTAATCTACTCAGCTCTTTCTCTTCGATGTATCCCTTAGTCATGTCCTTTGTACTTTTACATCGCAGGTGACCGGAGCGCCACCTCTCACACCAGCGGATACCCGGAGAACGAGAGGAGAAACGACCTCACGCACCGGCAGCTTGTCTTCGATGGTGCGTAATGCTCGCCATTTTACACATTCATACGCAATATACTAGGGTACGCGAGTGAACTATATTGACAGTCTTGAAGGAAAACGCCTAAAAAACAAGGACAGAAGAAAAAATTCCGAGGACACCTAAGCACTTCTTGTGAGTTGTGAATGCGAAAGCATGAATGTCGTTCTTCCCTCCCTTAGCTCGTCTGCGGTGTACCGGTGTGGACGGCCACGTTTCCGCTTCTGCCGTGGTTGCGGCCGCCGACGATATAAATGCCTCAGGCGCGGCCATGTTCTTCGGCGTTGAGAGGAGCAGAACAGACGCAGCCCCCCCCCCCCCCACACACACACACACGCGTTTGACCTCCCGGCGACGATGACACGAGAGTGACGGCCGAGCGCGCTCCTTCCTTGCTTGCATGCGGGCCGGAGCGCCAGGAAGAGGGCTTCTCTGTGGGGTGGCGTTCCCTGGAACCATGACGCGTCCCAGCCAATGGCTATTTGGGAGCCGTTTCACTGGGAATTTCTTCCACGTTTTGCGCGGTAACTACAGCGGTTGGAGACGCCGCCGGCTCCTGCGAAGTTTTTGCATGTTTTGCGCGGTTACAGGCGCTGCCGGCTCCACTCTATGGTGACAGGTAGTGCTTTCGCACTTAATAGATACTAACAGGACAGGGCGTACATTTAACTGAACGGTTGTTTTGAAAACGCACAAGCGAAACAACAAGAAACATAAAACATGTGCCCTAAAAGTAGTAAAGAGAGACAGGCTACGCCCCATTACGCATGACTTCCTCATTGCGGATATTCGCAAACTCCTTAACAGGAAGCGCTAGCGAAGGGGCGTAGCGCTAGCGAAGAGATGGTCACAATGTACTGCCAATTGGCAGTACATTGCGACAGCTTTGAATATAAACTAGATTTCGAATGAACTAAAGTGGTTAGCAAAGTCACAAGAAGAAATGTCGTGCGGATTCGGTAAAGCTTTCTTTATCAAATTTAATGGCAACTATGTCTGTGTGTGCCCCCTTCGCTATTATTCGTTTCAGCTTATCTCCGAGCGCAGTCAAAGGCTGGGGGACAATTTTCAACTTTGAAAAGTCCGTTCTTACGCCTCACAAAGTAGTCCACAAAGGTAAAATTTCAGAAATGTTTTGTTCGCGTGGGAACATTACACACTTTGCTAGTGATGCCCAGATAAGGACGAATTATTAAAAAATTATCTAAATAAATGAACGTCCCACATTCTTAATAATATTGTAATCAATATGCTTCGACGAAAAACAATTACCCACTGGCAACACTGATGCGCCTACTATACACTTTTTTTTCGTGTTTTTCTTGGCATTTTGTGTTTTCAATAGCTGGATGTATGCTTCGAGTTCGGCGCTTTCCCCGCCAAGTTATTTCATTCAGAATATCCTTTGGATGTCTTGTCTCCTCATTTCCACCCACAACGCAAGAAGAAGAAAGTCACGCCTGGGCGTTAGGCGCCAGAATTCCCGATGAATCTGTACTCCAGACTTCGTTGGAATTCTCAAATCGCGTTATAGACCTTTTCTTCAAGGGCGCCGCCATCTTGAATTGTCGTCACTTCCAGTATGGGCGATAACATTGTTTTGCCTTTGCCACGCCAATAGAAAGCATTTAGGATATAAGCGTAACCGTCACACTTTCTCGTTTTACCTCCTTATTTTTTTACTAGTTGCAGGTTGAAACGTTGAATTATTTTTCGTCGCCCATTCCAGTACGCCTATTAGGTGGCTGGGGACGAGAGTACACAGGAAAGGTCTATAGACCGACACGCTGTTTACAAACAAGCCTGCATTTGGCCACACAAGGTGTGGGCACTGCGCGTGAGCAGAAATCGAATCCGCGTGAAGTAAACCGTCTGCGCATGCGCAGTGCCGCCGCCAGCGCCACCGCAGCTGCGTGACGTCAGGGCCGCGTGTTGGTCTATACCGCGAGGTTCAACGAACATCGGAGCTGACAGGCGTTTGAAAATCGACGAAAAGTTGATCTGGCTAAGGGCGCGAAACGCGCTCTGATGTAAAAGGGGTCAAAATCGGTCGTCGAAGCGGCGATCAGAGGCAAAATCATGCAGCGTCAGTGGAGCGGCGAGAAGACAAGTCACTCCAGCGCGATCGGAGGGACGCGGTTTGCTTTGTTGCTGTTATTCGTTTGGCGGCGAGAGCGTGCTCCTTTGTTCGAATTCAGAAAGAGGGCTGCAGTCGACCCAAAGGGGTCGAGAGCTCAACCCGCTTTTTGTGGACTCCGGACGGCTCGGCCACCGCGGCAGAAAGGAAGGGTCTGGGCGCCGAACGTTACCAACTTCCGTGTTCCGGCCCCGTGCGGCCTTTCTCTGCCGAACTGCATCAGTGCGACGACCGTCCGCGAAGCCCAGCAACCACCGCACCGAACAGGGCCTCAATTCACGACGCGAAACGGAACTTTTAATCGTGTTGCAGACGATACCGTCGATACTCCCGTAGCAGATAAAAAGGTTTTCCTTGTACGCTCGGAGCATATCTGGAAACGAAGTATAGCGCGGTCTGATAATGAGTTCTCTTATATCCGCAATGAGCAAATCATGCGCTATGAGGCGTAACCTTTTCATCTTTACTATTTTAGAGCATGTTTCTTTTTTCCTATCCTGTTAGCATATATTTTCTTCTGTCCCTGTCTTTGGGTATTTAATACCCCATTCACACGACCGTAAAGGTACCTTTAGCTAAGGGACCTTTATTCTCTGCGGCCAATCAATTCACGATCTTCCGCGCGTGGCGTGTGCTCGCGACCCAAGAGCACGGGCTGATTCGCCGATAGCAAAAGGACCTATGTTAAAGGTACCTTTACGTTGACAGTGTGAATGGGGTATTCCTTCAACAATGTGCAACATCTTGCTTGCCGTCTTAATTTGTTGCGAGAAGTTTGGGCACGGCCGCCTGCTCGATCTTTTTTTCAAAACCCAGAGTGAGGATACTCCAACTTCCGTCTGATGGTGAAAGCACGTGCTATATGCCAAGCTTCTATGCACATGAATACGAAAAACATAACCGTGTGGATATCCCGTGCACTACCCTGGCGAAAAACCCATTATAACTTTTCACTATCTGGAATATGGAGCTGGAAATTTGTTTCTGGAAATCCGAAATCCATATTGCAGACAAAGGAATAATCTATGAAATCCTGAAATCGAGATAGGATCCAGACATATTTCATTTCCACTTCCATAATCCAGATAACAAAAAGTGATACTGTTTTTGTTTTGTTTTGTTAGGGTACCCATGGTGAAAAAAGCAGAAGCGCCCCTAGGGAACTTCTCACCGCGAGTATGTTCACAGCGGCTTTCCAACGTATGTTTCTAAGGTACTGGCACGGATCTCCACTAGCGGGCTGGATGGTGGATGAAACAAACATTTATGACGCCACCGGAAATAAGCGGCATGTCCCGAAAGTGGATATTTGACAGGCTTGTCATAACTCTTCCGAACGTTAGTTCGAACAGCATCCAAGACGTATGATTTCTTTTTAATTTGTTCCCCGAAAGCTTTGTTGTTGCGCAATATTAGCGCATCCAGACCTGAGAAGTTTTCTGGGAAGCAAGTAGATGTCTGAAATGTTTTGTAGGCTTTAATAGTGATCAAATGGGCATGTCTCAGTTAAAATGCATAATTTTCGGGGTTTACCGATAATGGGGATTAATAAAAACCTGCGTGAAGAAAAAAGGCGTGATGTTCGAATGAAGCCCCAGCACACGCCCGACTTCCGGGAAAAGCATTGCACTTCCGGTGACTTTACCCGCGTCCGGCTCGGAGAACTGCTAAGCGCCACCCAGTACCCTATAGTAGAGATCGGTGCTCACAATATATGCATTGCTGCTATTGAACCGCACGTTAAAAATATTCACATTGTATGTTGTAATAGGCTACCTTCACGCATTGTAAATGTAATCGTCTTGAAACAACAACAACTTTGAGTTAGCTGAGTTTGCTTAGGTAATTAGCACTTATTTAAATGCACTTTAAATACATCACGTTTCTTTCAGTCGTTATTTTATTCTATATAGCAATGTTCATTTTACTGAAATGCGGCATCTTGTAAGGTACAGTGGAATTGAAAAGAAGCCAAGCGAACATTTGAACACTTGTTGTCATAGCATCGTTTACCATTTTTATTTTTGTATTCCCAATTTGAACGAATTGATCCCTAAAAAGGCATTTTGCTGGTCATCCGAATTTACACTGACATAAATCAGGAAACTTTATTGCCTGTGGTTTTCGGTGGCTTACATTGAATTTTACAAAACGTATCTCAGTGGACATTTCGCAATTATTTGTTCAGATAAAAAAAGAAAAAGAAAGAATAACTGACCCGGCTAAACGAGCATATTGCCCCTAAGGAACAACAAAAGTTATGTCGCAGTAGCTTCTTTAACAAGCCCCTCTATCCGTCCGAAACCTGGTGCATCAAAACAAACTATTCGATTTCAGAAAACAAAGATACGCTTGGAAGCATACCTTCTGTGGTACTTTTCATCCCAACGCACATGTCGACTGCTGAAGAAGTAAATAAAAATGCTCAATCCATGTCACCGAGAAGTAATACCGCACATCTCATCTCGCGGAACAGACATTGAGAAAATGAAAAAGAAAAAAAAAGAGCAAGGAAGTTAAGAAAGGTAAACGGGGCGAGGTAGCGAAAAGGAATATAAAAAAATATCTTCAAACAGAGGATAAACACACACACACGCACACACACACACACTCACACGCTCACGCACGCAAACGCGCACACACACACATACACACACACACACAAAACACATAAATAAATCAAGTTGGGAACTCGACAAGGAGTTTTAGATTGGAGAAGTACTCGGAAAATTCTATACTGCTGTTTTTGGACAAAGTCCGCGGATTCAGACAGCATCTGTCATTTCACGCGTCATGATGGAGACAGAGTAAGAAAGGGAGGTAGACAGAAAAATATATATATAAAGAAAATTGATAAGAGGAAAAAAGGAGGGGGAGTTGTAGCAGCCTTGGGCAAAGAAAAAGTAAGGGAAAAAATTGGGGGAAGGGGGGGGGGTGGTGAGAGAAGGGTGCGTCTTCATCGCCTTCTAGTTTTCGAATGTAAACAACACAACGGATTCTTTCGAAAAAGCATGCGTGGAGGAATCTAAAGTGGGGAGGGTAAAAAACTAAGACCAGGAAACTCGTAAAATTATAAAATTTCGAACAAACCTTTCCTCAGAAAAATACGCGGTAGCGGTAAAAATGTGTATAAAGTATTTTGACATTTGTCAATAATCGATCAGTGCAGACTACAGTGGTGACGGCTGTTCAATCAATGGCAGGCACAGGAGCGAAAATTCCTAATCGAGGTTCGATGTACAATTTCTATATATTTGGATGCGGTGTGTTTTATTGTATAAGTGGTCTCTCTCTCTCTCTCTCTCCTTCTCTCTCTCTTTCAGTTTTAGCTGTTGTTCTTATCTTAAAGTATCGCATTTTGGTCGTTTTTTATTTATGTATAGTTTATCAAACTCTATGGTTGAATGTGTGTTGTCTAGAATTGTACAGCTTAGCATCTCATTGATTTTTATTCTCGCGTCTATACTTGCTTCCGTAATGAATGAAGTACGTTGAGTCCGCGAGGTTTCATTCTCTCAGCAAATTCATCAAATGGCTCGCCTTTGCTAATTGCCCCTGGTGACTTTGACGTCAGCTTTTGCTATAAATGCGTCGTCAGGGGAAAGAAGAAAAACAAAGAGAGGATAGATGCAGGGTTGTAAAGTACCTAGGTACAAGTAACTGGAAATCGGTATCTAGGTACTTTGGATGTACCTGAGGTACAAAACCAGGCACATTCATTTCTCGGTATCTGTATCTGTATCTTAGGTACATTTTCCAGTAACTTGAAACTAAGTGAAATTCGCTTTTTACAGGTACTTTTCTATCTCACTTCGTCAAAATGGTGGAAACTAGAAATCATACTTCCATGTGCCGTGATTAACGTTGAGTTGGGTATGACCTGGAAGGCAGTGACTTGTTCGAACGACGTTTCAGTGAACGAAGCCCTGCCCATGATGTTTCATCTAACGACACTTTAGCGAATGGCGGTGTTCATTTGAGCGAACGGTGTATTAGCGATGCTGTTCTGGCCACACTAATTTATCGAATCGCTTCGGATCTCGAAAATATCGACCTGCTTCCTTCATCTCAAACCAAAATCGACTTCATTGCGTGTTTGAAGCTCCTCTGACAGCTATATGATGATGAGATAACTTGAAAGATGTGCGCAGTTTCTGTTGCCTGCATCTTGTCCTGGTGGTGGCTCTCTTCTGCCATAAATACAATATGAAATATAATTGAAAACGAATTATAATTACACTCGTAAAGCTAAAATGTAACATGGCGTAAATAATACAGTTTTCACTCAATAAATCGGACTCAAATTTTGCAATTATCAAAAGTGAAAAAGATTTTTAAAAGAACTTATTTTTCTTGCGACTAACGAAAGAAAAGAAGAAAAAAAAAACAATGAAGCTTGGAAGCTTTTTACTTGCCGTCGTGAAGGTTGGGGGATAGTGTACTTGACTCATGCTTTTTCTTCATGCGGCTGACGTCTTCTGGGCCCGTCAACATCAGCACCGGCTCTAGAGGGCAAGAACGTCAACAAGTGAATTTCGGCGGTTTCGGCGTGACAGGGTAAACAGTGGAAGCTGTGGCCTCGGTGAACCATTTGGAGCGTGGGGATAAGGCACGCGAGGACTCAACTCCGATGTGGAGATCGCATTGGCACCAATAAGGCACATTTATCGAACTCGCTTTGTGTGTATCATTAGTATAAAAAGCTTGACTTCCAATATACTCCGACGAATTTGGGGAAAATAAATAAGGAAAGTATCTTAGAAGTAACTGTACCTGTACATAGGTACATTTTTAAGAGAGTACCTAGGTACGTACCTAGGTGCCTTTTCGTATGAGTAGCTGTAACTATATCTTAGGTACATTTTTTAGCAACTTTTACAACCCTGGATAGATGTAGACTTGGTACGGCAATTAGAGCGGTGAATAAAACAAGAAGGACAACAGATGCTGGCTGCTGTTGATTTGAATACCGGCTCGGTATCGACGAACGGAAGTTGTCGTTCTGGCATCTCAGCTCCCGAAGTGTCGCGATAGACCCGGATGCGAATGTTTTTGTGTGCGCTCTCTAGCGCATATAGTACTGGTCGGGGCTCTTTGAGATCCTAATCCTCAAGTCTAGACAAGAGGGTAAAAGTGGGACTTGGATTGTTCCAATTCTTCTCGTGTCTATTGCGAGTTTTGCAGAACGTGCTTCTCGTAGTGTTCTGCTGAGCGAGCGATTAAAGCTCGCACTAGAAAATGAAGTATCGAGGCCTCGTGGCAGTATATACTCTTGCGGATTCGCGGCCGGATTCGCGAGCGGATCCGCGCAGGCGGAAAGCGGATTTTGGAGCCTGGCGGCGAAATCGACTCGTCGCTGGCAGAAAATTTGGATATGGGTCCCGGACTGACCCAGATTCACCGCCAGCGACGAGGCGGTTTCGCCACCCCGGGTACAAAATCCGCTTTCCGCCTGCGCGGATCCGCCCGCGAATTCGCAAATGTAAACGCACCATTTGCGCTCGCTTCTATTGATTTCAATGCGAGTGGGTGTTTGTTACGCCCCGTTCAGTAATTGATTTCTTAATCCAAATATTTCGGAACTTATTTAGTCATTCGATTATTTATTTTTTCGTACATTTCAGTATAAAAATAGAAAACAAGTGAAACATACACCGAACGGCCTTCTGATATATAAATCGTTGTTAGACACTGATCTCCAAGCGAAACCTGTAAATATTTGTGAAAAAATACGTGTTTTAATATGCGTCTCGGGTGTGCAATCGTGAACATTATCTTATCACCTCCATGTTGCGAAGTCATCTGCAAGCTGCCAGTCAGTAGTAAGTTTGTTATCAGGTTGTAACTCTTTTAAGAACAGTTTAACTAATGAATATTATTTGGTTAGTTTTTTTAAGTTCTGGACAGTCAAACGATGAAACGCTGAGCCAAAGTTTATTCACTTATGAACCACACGATTCTAGTTAAATCCTAATAACTGTAGACAGATATAAATCAACAATTCGAGAAGCTTCTGCTCACGCGCGTTATGTGTCGATTTCTAGTTTCTCTGCTGTCAATAGCGCAGTGCGTTTTGTGCCGCGCCTCATCGACTGTATGCTGAAGCGAAAAGAGTGAAACTCGCTGTTGATTGAGCGGGGTGCCTTCGTCGCGTAGCAGCGAAGATACCTGCGCTACATCGCACGACACATAAAAGGGTTACTTTGTTCAATGCCGCTAATTGTCCCAAGAAAAGGCAATAATTGATTATGTGAGTTACCGCGCGATCGATTGCGACGACGAGACTTGGCAGGAACACTACGTTTTACAGGTGAATGCATCAGGCTTTTGAAGGCGTGGCTTTGGTAGGCAGCCTTTAGTTATGAGTTTAATGGGAAAAAAGGAAACCAGAGCCAAATACGACAGCTTGTTGGGGGTGACAGTGTCAATCGATCACACATCACGCCGCGTACCACTTTGATGTTTAGGAAACCAGATTTTTACGTCGCCTTATAGAAACCAACGCGAAAAAAAGTTGAATACCGACATGCCTTTTTGATGTACCGTGAAAGGTGGGGAGGTAGCGGACAACAAACGAAAGAGTCAAACGGCGCTGGGTGAATAGCACCGGTGGAAGCAGTTAGCATAAACTTCGTTTCACATAAAAGTCAGAGCGCAGTCAACTTTACGCGCCTAAAGAGCCAATCACGCAGTGTCAAAAGCACGCCGTCACACGGCGCTCGCAATTTATACGAGCGTATATTATCACCGTGTACATGAATGAAGCTCAGGCATTCGTTATGACCATGCGCCTTGAGCTTGTACCTTCTACTGTACGTTTTCTAGACTCATTGCGCTCCGATTCACGATGAGACGAAGTATAATTGCTTGAGCTAGCGCGCACATTGAACATCTCGACGAATATACAACCGCTGCATTCGCACAGATTTAAACAAAAAGTACCGCGAATAAAAAAAATTCCTTCAATATTTTGTTTACATTAACGCGCGTATAGTTCACCGTAAAAATCGGAAAACTCGCTGAAAACATTTTTGTATAATATTATGTTACTATACTTCGTTTCAGCTTAGGTCCGAGCGCGGCCGATGTTATGAGCTGAAGGACCAGTCAAACAGCGAAAAAGGCAAACATCATGGCGTGCTCTCTGCAGTTGATAGGAATAGCCGGTATTCGCCGTCTCTCTGTGCGTGCTCGTCCGCCGGCTTGTCCTATCAAGCGAAAAGAGCACGCCATGACGTTGTGCCTCTTTCACTGTTTGATTGGCCCTTCGGCTCATAACATCGGCCGCGCTCGGACCTACGGTGAAACGAAGTATAGGCGCACAATAACCTGCTGAACAAAGTTTGTTCCAAACGCTGCTGCGTTATGAGGGCAAGGGGAAGCATATGGCTGGTACGGTGAAACATTTTCTTTAAAGGGAGCGCGTTAATAAATTCTTTACTTGCCACCGATTAGAAGGTTGCCCATCATGTCATGAATTGGGATATTCGACGTTATTGATTAGAAAACTAAAAGTGCTGTGTCCGTTTTGATAGCGCACAAAAGTGGCCTAGTAATGATTAAAAATAAGAATTAACCGCTGTGGTTTAAACTATAGTATAACACTACTTCGCGTGCGGGTACGTTTCCGAGGGCGTATAGGCAAACAACAAACAAAAAGGAAGATTATGAGCTGCTGAATTATTTCCATGGCTGCATTAGGTTTATTTTGTCCTCATATAATAAAAACGAGCAGCCAAAAATTGTATCTTTTAACTTGGTTGCATTTGTGTTTCTTCCTGTTGCCTCGTTTGCGCTGCCAACCGACTTATAAGTTGCTTGAGAGTCACATCCGGGCTCCGGAACGCAAAGCCTAAGGCTCAAATGTTATTTTGGTTTCTCTTTTCTTGTGAAACCTATGGGATGTCGCTCAAAGCCATTTGTTGCTTGGTGACACAAGACTGGAATTTATTTGACTGTGATGTCCTTTACTGGCAATGTTTCGCAGCGGATGCCTGGGTGAGTATCGCGCAAACGTGTACATGTTCCTCAAATAAATTAACTAAATACCGTTGCTCGTTACTCAGTCCAAAAGTACTATGTGCGTTACTTGTTAGAACTATGAAAAAAAAAGTGTTGCCGCGGTTTGAAAGAAACGCTTTCAGTCTTTTTTCGCTACTCTGAATGTGTCTCATGAAGCAGTAGCCGCCTTTAATACTAATCTAACGAGTTCATTCAGAGAAAGCTGTGGCTATACTGACATATCTTGTGCACGTCCTTTAATGGTTCACGTAGCCTTTTCCCGTCGTGCAAATTACAGGCACCTAGCTGGGGGTCAAAACTGGGTTGGGCACTTGTGTTGTACATGGTTCATCCAGAAGCAAGCAAATACAGGTATTTGTTACTTCGTCAAAAAGTAACGAATATACGTTACTCGTTCCTTTTCTTAGAAAAGTAACTAGGTCGTTACTTTGTTACCAAACAAAGGAGCTAGATACATGTAACGCCTTACTTGAAGCGCGTAACCTGCAAGTCCGGTGTCAGTAGGTTGTGGCTAGAGAAGTTCTCCGCTCGATTCGGCAGTGAAATATCTCTACTCACCGTCATGGTGTCACGTGACAAGTGACGTCACACGAGGGCGTGGTCAGCGTTCAGTTTGACCGGGAATTGTATACGTGCAGCAGAGTGTAGCCGCAGTTTGTTTGTCAAAACACAAAAAGATACCGGCAATTTATTTCTTTTTCCGAGTTAGTTTTTTTTTTTTTAAGTTCGTGTCTTTTTAGAATAGTATTGGCTCGTCGATCATCTACACAAATTTATACTTGCGAATTTTGTCCTTCCAATTGTCTGGGAACGCCTCGCCTCTTCCGTGGTAACAATCAGCAAAGCAGTGCGGAGGTTTCATTTGAGATAGACCAACTGAAAGACCGCTACGGAGCGAATGCTCAGAGAGATTCCAACGTACGGAACACTTCGGCACACTCTCTGTCTCGTGCCCATTAATCTTACACTTTTTAGCTGACGTGCAATTAGGTGGATATTAATTATGAAGCAAATCGCGAAACAAATCGAAAAACGCTATTTTTCCTGCCGCTCTGTCCGGCTCTGTTTACCTTTCTTTGCCATGCTGCTTTCTTTCGGGAAGACATAATGTCCGAGGCCTTTTTGCCTGGTGCTGTTATTGTAGTGCCGTGGCATACAACAGGTTCTAACCCGAAAATTTCCAAACGCCGGGTGTACAATACGCGTTGACGCGGCCGGAAAACTGGGGAGAACTACAGGTACCAGAATGCACCACGATAGCGGTGGCGTCGCGAAACTCCTGGTGAGATCGGTCTATTCTTTCTGGAGAGTGGTCGTGAGCCCATCCATTTTCTTCCGAGTCGAAGCGCAAATGGGAAGTAGCGAGGGGGAATGCGCTCGCAACACGAACTTCGACAGCAACAAAGCTTCGAAGGAAACGAAAGGGGGAAAAGAAGGGAGACTGAAGAAGGTAGGGAAGAAAAGCCGAAGCGAAAGAGGAATTTCTCGGAACGAACAAGGCACCAGGCGGAGAAGGTATCCCCGGACGGATAAGAGCCTTGCATACATCCTATGTGTACAAAAGAAGATCAGATATAAGCACGTAGCTCATACACTAAAAAGGTACCACACATAGTACGGTGGTTGTGCTTCCCCGTCTCGCTTGAGAACACTGCGGTGAAGGAGAAGCGTATTTTGGGGATGTCTTGTCGGGGCGCCTGTTCTTCCTTCGGCTCGGCTGGCTTGAGCGAGATGATAGCGGTTGCCGATTTCCTTGAGAGGGCATACGTGCGCCCTTCGCTACTTGGCTTGGAGTCTCGCGCGATGAGCCAAAGGCGGGCTTCAGTTCTTGATCGAGTCAAGAGGTGGTGAGTCAGTTAGAGATTGAAATGATGGAATATTTTGGTTCTCCCTTCCCCCCCCCTCCCCCAAAATTTTTTTTTCCAGGTATGTATTAGTTTATTTACATGACCAGCTTTCTGGGGCAATCGTTGGAATGAAAAGTTTTCGAGGAAATATCAACAATCAAATTGATTTGCGTTCTATTTTACCCAGGTAATTACAGTCATCGAGAAGATTGCGGTATTTTTTGTAAAAGCAAAAATTAATAATTTTGTTAAAATAAGATAATCAAATTACACGTGGAATAAGAACTATACGCGTCAAAGAGCTCAATTACTGCTTATTGATATTTTATGACTTTCACCTAAAATGTCCCCAAGGAACATTGCGATGTTTTGTTGTTCAGTTGAAATTCCCATTATGGGGCATGCACCGAGGCGGTGGTGGTCACGAAGGCTCAAACGTTTGAAATACTGCAGTTTTTTTTCTAAGTCCTGGCAGGGCGCACACACACAAAAGCCAATTCAAACGCATCCCTGCGCGCGCGTGCAAAAAAAAAATTGAAGGATTTCTACATTATATTTAGCATAAGCGCATGATGATAGTATACAGCGATGTCAAACCGAAAACACTAGGAAACATAGCGCAGAACTTGCAAGGGCGCAAACTATATGCAACAGTCATAAAACAATACTGGTATCAATTACAAAAACAGTGTAAAAACCACAAAAAATAAGTCTCTTTTGCACAAATGTACAAAACACCGAGTTGCCCGTCGCCACGACTGAGCCGTACAAAATTTGCAGTACCTAGGAATTGTTTTATTTAGTATGGACTCTAGAGGCTGAAACCGACATTGCGCGACTATTTGTACATGTTCGCTTAGTGCTTGTGCCTCACCTACCCCAGCTATGTGAAGGTAAGGGATGTGTAGTATGCATCCTACGAGGTTATATATTTCCTCTCGAGCACACTCAATAGAATGTCGTTTATTCATTCCTTGATGTAAATGGCGTTAAAAAACACTATATTACATTTATTTTCGTCACCATTTACAGAATTTAAAATTGACTGATGTGTGAATCAGGACACCGGAAAGCTTTTTATGATATATACCTCTCGCCACTTGACTTTTTTTTTTCTGGATTTGGTTTTATGCGCAGTAGCCCAAACAATTTCAAGCGATATTTTTTTTCAGAATTTTTTTTTATATATACTGGATACCACCTCAGTCTTACGAGAAGATGAAAAGTAAACGAAATGAAAAGTGTGAGCACAAGAGCTTTGCTCTCTTTCTTCGTCGTACCTCATTTGAACGTGTGTCCGAAACAATGACTGCACGGCAACTGAGTAAATCACGTGTCTTGACTGTCATGCAGCATTAAAACCCTCCGCTCCAACCAAATTCCCAGTAATGATCCGATATATTCAGGGTAACGTAATGAACATTTATACAAAAAGATTTGACACCTAATTATTTCTCACTAGCCTTAAGCGGCGCTATGTCCTCCTCTTTCTTTGGGTCTAAAACAACGCTCGTTAGGAAGAGAAACCTACCGTCCGAGTCGAACGGATCATTAACATTTCATAATTTATTAGCCCCCTTCTTCCACTATATACGTCTTCACTGGCCTCTAATTTCGGGAGAGAGCAAAAACCTAGGATATTTTACATAGCAGAAGGGCGCGGCTGTTTATAATCACTGGGTGATCTTTGCTTACTCGCATACAACATCACTTATCCTCCGCAAATTGATAACACCTTTTTTTTATTCATTACGGTACCGTTGATTTAATTTAACCACAGATCGCCTCAGTCATGGTATTTGTTTTAGTAGTTTAATTGTTTAATTTATATAGCCTCGTCTGCCACCTCGTTAATTTTTACTTTCACTGTCTCGACGCGTGTTTTCGAGATGGAGTGAAGGGATGCTTAACGCTTTCATCCTGTCAGGAGCAGGACTTTCCCAATCCTTCTCTATTTTTTTTGTATGTGGGCATGAGTAGGACACTTCACTCCCCAAAAGGGATCTCGAAGCTCAAGATGCGGTTTAAATTCCCAGGGATTCAACCCACAGGAATGTCGTCGAGTGAAATACTCTCTCTTACGGGTGCTTTTATCCCGACAAGCGTATAGAGCTTGAGCGTAATTTTGCCCTTGGTACGCTTCATTTTTTTATTTTTAGTAGGTTTATTATTTTGTGGAACGTTTCGTCGGCGTGTATTTTTGTGACACGTCTAGGTTGCTCGGGTGTCTCGAAACTCTTCCATAAAGAGGGCGCGCGGCACCGCGACGCGTCGACGCGTTTCGACTAGTCTCAGCCCTGACAGAAACTCAATTTTTTTACTGCAAAACCTCTATTTGCAGGGAAAGACCTCTATTTGGAGTTCTTTCCCCTTCTATCAAGACCTCTATTTGCAGGAGAAAGCTTTCTTTTTATATAGTAAACTTTAGTTGAGCTATTTAAAATGCGTGTTTTCGAACGTAACACAGGAAATATCGAGTTACGCAAAAAGAGAGACTAATATTTTTTTCTCAATACTTTTTCCCTAGGGTTAACCCTCGCCCTAGTTGGAAACGAAACTCCAAGTTGCAACTGTATCAAGTTTTGTAATTGCAGCTTTATTGATAACGAACGTCAGCCCCCCGCGGCCTTCTCGTTAACGAGCGTCCCATACATTTGGTGTCGTTTGTTTTAGGGGCTGTCACGCCGGATTATTAGTTTGTCCTTGATATTTTGTTTTATATCACGAGCGCGCGTGGCGTATTGCGTTTCAGGCTTGCGACACTCGATGCTGAAGCACTTTGATGTTTCGTGCGATCGTTATGATGCGGCAAAGTCTCGGATTGCGAAGCCGCACAACCCTGAGCGATCAAACTTTGACGCTTTAAAATTTTATGTGTTGCAAGCCCACATGTGCACCTCTGAATCTTTAAAACAACAAAGCTTTCGATACAAAAAAAATCTAGTTGTTGCATCAGGCTACGGTGTACGTGGAGGCTTTACATTTATATTTTGGTTGCTTCCTTACGCAAGAGTTGGCCAGTCTGATTTTTGCCTGCTATTTTTAAGGAGCGGGTCATCTAATAAATGACTGCTTTTGAGTCGAGTGGCAAGTCATTGAAGCACGTCTGTACGGAGACGCCCGCGTCAGGGATGAACTCAACTTAAGTATACTAAGGGTCTGCGAAGTAATGAGTGACTCGTTACGTGGAACAATCGTTCCCCTACACTCTGTCTCACCGTGTAATTTTGCGAACGGCGAAGGCTAAGGTCTCAGTTAGCCAATCAGCGCGTCGGAGGGAGACACTTGACTGTACCGTGTCTCACTAGTTGCGCGCCGTGCTGTTAAAAACACGGACGGGAAGAGAAAATGTCGCTTTTGTGGCTATCTTCTAGGGGAAGGAAAGTGACGTCTATATGACACACAAAAGGGCGTCCGGGCAAGAGGGATAGCTTTCTCCCTTCTTCTCCAACAGCTTGGGTTACACGCTCTCCTCTTTGTACCTTTGGTAAGGGCTGTAACGTTCGCTCTTTGACAAGTTACGGCGAAATGAGTAGACCTGCAATCAAGTTTGTCCCAAGGCGGTAGTCGTTCGTAGAAATTGCGCGTCGTCAACTCGTCTCCGTGTGGTCGTTTCCTAGTCGAAGTACTTAACTTGTATATTGCTTTAGTCTGTCGGGCACCAAAGACGTCACTAGAAAAACCTGAGTTCGAGATGGATGTTGTAAGCTGCATCGAGGCGCAAGAACTGAAGAGGTCGCTGCGTCGCTCAATCAGTCTTGCTTCCGTTCGTGCCGAACTCAACTGGAAAGCAAATAAAAATAAATCGCTAAAGAACAATTTTATGGCAGAAATATGCTTTATTCGTGCCGGAATTTGATCTCGAAAAAATGACGTTGCAACACGGCTGTGAGAAGCTATATTGTAGAATGCGCGTTTCTGCAAGTGATATTTTTAAAGTGGTTCCAGTATGTGGCGGTACTTTCTTTTGAAGATGAAAAAAAATGAACTGCAGAAAGAGTGTTTTTTTAGGTTTCAGCCCTTTATGTTTCTGCTCTGTATTTTTAGTTTTTTGTTGTTGTCTACGTTCACCTACGCCAATTTAAATGCCGGGATCCTGCAGCTGTATTTTTGGAACATTGAATACATTGAATTGCGTGGGTCCTCTCTCGGTGTTCAAAGGCATTCCATTTTATGCGGATGCCTTCAGGGTTTTATTTGCCGCAGAGTCGTGTGTACACATAGGAAACAAAAATAAAACAAACCGCGTCCCCTTTTCTTTTTTCTTTTCTTTTTTTTTATTTAGGGGAGAGGGGGCGATGCGTTCTCTAGAGTACCGTCCTTGAGAATCTTGGGACTCTCTAAAGTAATATTATACACCCGCATTGAACAAATATCCCCACTCAGTGTTCCGGGGAAGCAAACGTATAAAATATCACCTTTTTTGTTTTTGTTTTGTTTGAAGTGTAGCGAAGCTACATTTGGCGTGAACTACTTTTCTTTGACGTTGCCAAATCTACCTTACTTTCCAGTGTTGCAAACACCCTCCTCCCTCCCCCCCCCACCCCCCAAACACACAAACACAGCACACGTACACTGTTGCGCTAGCACGTGGCTAGGCTAGCCCTTACAACGTAGTACAGAAACGGTGACTCCGCGTATAGGCTGTTCATGAAACCGGATTTTGGCCGCTGCCATTTTCAGTCTTTTGCGCGTATGGCGCGCGCTTTCCTTGCTTGCCGAAGGGACAAACATACGCGACGCCCCCTGGGCCGTGATTTTACCAATATTAACGGTGTAAATAGCTTTAACTGAGATTGTTCGGAAAGTGAGGACGCTTGGCTTCGCACATTTCCTCTCGAATATTGTACGCTACGGTGGTATGGCGTGAAAATAAACGAAAAGGAGTCTGAAGTCGCAATGACTCATTTCTGCCGCTGAGCACGAACGTATTTATTCTTATATTCTTTGATTGTATGTGACCGATATTGTTGTACATGGTGTCACAAAAGAAAATTTACAAGGTTTTTATTCCCGAAAAAATAAACTACGCATCGCCGAACGCTCATTACTCCGCCCAAAGGTAGCGCTAGAGGTCACAACCAGATGCCAAAGTTTCAGCCTGATCCGATAACTTTATCAAAAGTTATAAAATATTTTCCTGAAAATTTCAATGGGAAAATGGCGGCCGACGTAGTTTCCGAATACACAGGGCTCTATGGCACCAGAAATTGAAAACGGGCGAAAATGGGCTCCATTTTCCCATTGAAATTTTCAGAAAGTCACTTATAACTTTTGATTAAGTTATCGGACCGGGCTGAATCTTTGGCATCTGGTTGTGACCTCTATCGCTACCTTTGGGTGGAGAATGAGCGTTCGGCGATGCGTAGTTTATTTTTGGGGAAATAAAAACCCTGTAAATTTTCTTTTGTGACACCCTGTATATATTTCTTAAACAATTTCCTTAGGGGTTCAATCGGAAATCAACACGATTTAGATACGAGAAAACGCGTAAAAATACAAAAGTTATTGGGCAGTTTGTTTTCTCTTTGAGGGGGCTTATAACTTAAAGGTGTCCTGAAACGCTTTTACAACTTTTTCCTGTTTAGCTTTCCTCCTCAACTCATAAATCGCGCGTTCTACCAAACAGTTCAAGAAGACGGAAGGGGGGAGTCCCCTCTTGCTCGGGCTCTCGTTTGTCTAATCCGGACACATCCATTCTCCCCTAGAAGATTAGCTGCCGTCGCTCAAAATTCAGACAAAATTTGCTTTCCCCACTCCGGTTCACCCCGAAGCTGACAGTGCTGCGGAATCTACGTGCTACTTGGGCGAGTCACACTTTTGCCACGTGATCACGCTCTCTCGCGCATACCCACGCGCAGAGAATGAGGTCAGGTGATGAGAGAGGGGCAGCTGATTGGTCCGGCAAGAGCGTAGCTTCCACCACAATGTCGGCTTAGGGGTGAAGGGATTAAGTGAGCTCCGGTGTCGTGTGACGTTCGTATGGGCCCGGTGACGCGCTGCGGGGGCCCGATGACGCGCTGCGGGGTCCGCGGATGTATCACAGAGAAAAGGCAGCGAGCTTACGAAGGGGAAGAGGTACGAAATAGTCCGCTGTGTTTTGAAATTTTCGTACCGAAAGTCAGGCTTTTGACTTTCTACCTTTTTTCTTTAGGCCCACTGAACGATGGGCTATTAGTAAAATACCAATATAAATTGATATATTGCAGTCCGAAATTCGTTTCATGGGTCCTTTAAGAGGGCACTGAGTGGTAACAGAGCCTCCTGGATACCAAGCCTTTCTTCAGTATTGCAATATTGATTTGCTGACTTTAAAAAATCTCGACTTATCTGACAATATCTGCCATTGATAATATTAAGCGAATGCAACGTGGAGCATAGGCGATGATGACAATTGTACATGACCAGCACAGTGAGAAGTAGACATATCGCTGAAAGAATTAGAGCGGCAGGGCGTGTCTTTCGAAACAGCGGTCTTCAGCACGCACCCTACGCCCTCCGTCGTGCTTCGCATGCATGCTCGCGCTCGAGGTGCGCACTCGAGGCTGCGGTGCCTAAAGCGCAAAAAAAAACAAAAAAAACGCTGAAAGAACTGAAGCTTTTTTAATAAAGCAATGGTTAGGGTGCAGGCTACCTGGTGAATATTGAGCATTTTGGTTAACCCGAGACTGGAGGAAACAAAAGGTGTCAGGGACGGAAACACCACTGAAACGGTCAAGTTTTGAGACTTGCCGGTGTCAATTGTGTTTCCGCCTTGGTCCTCTTTTTTTCTCTCCTTTTTTTTCCAATCTCGGGTTTACCAAAATGCTGAAGCGCCTCCCTGCCCTTCTTACATTGTCAGTCGGTATAGAGACTAAATGTTCCAAATAATTCGTGGTCGAGAACGGAAACATGTTTGCATGAAAAAATGGCAGGTATTAGCGGTTAGCCGTGGACGTGGCAAACGACAGAAAAAAAAAACATAAAAAGCACCGAATATGTACAGGGACATTCAAAGAATTCGAAGCACATAAAAACTTTATATAAAATTAAACAAAACAAACAAAAATGACGCGAAATTGCGGGACTGTCCTTTGGTATTCGAGTTTCGTTCCGCTTCGTAAATGCCCTACTCTCTTATATTTTTATTTTTTGCGTTTTTTTTAGCTTAGGTGTTTTGGTTTTTCTGTTTGTCGTCAATCATTTGCAAGGCAAAAAAAAAAAAAACTTTTCCGTCCGTTTTGGCGACGCCGAACGTGCCGCTATGCTCTGCGAATCGGATGAAACCCAGTCCATAAATATATTTTCCTCGCTTTCCTTCTTTGTCCAGGCTGTCCGTATATGTGCGCGTGAAGTCGATATGTGCATGTGTACGTGTCTGTTTTTCGTTGGCCATGTGCGCATGCGAGCGTATGTACTCATCTGCGACATTGTTCCACACACTTTGCGGTCGGGATTCGTATATTTCTGGGTTCTTACATGATTTGCTACACGGAATACTGCATTCCGTGCAACAAAGCAGATCCCCGGAAAAAGATAAGGCAAAGATCTAAATCAAAAGTGTTACATTCTAAATTTAGAGGGAAGAAAAAAAAAATTGAATTCACGTACAATTACATCACTCCTTGGTTTCCATGCTTTGAATTGCCACGTTCAATTATATATACGTATTAGCTGAATTAAGCGTGGCGCCGGAGATCAAAAACGGGTATAGATAACCACCCGTGGTAGCTCGAAACACTCGTGCACTGCACTGTGCCTTCAGAGTATATCCGTCGGATTAAGAGGGAAAATTCCTTGTTCTATACACTACACTCTTCGCACCATTTGCGAGAAACGTTTTTTGGGACTGGATAAGGCGAGATTACTATTAAAAGAAACGTCAACGTTTCTAGGACTCTTCAAGGTTTTTTTCCTTTTTCCTAGTCTCGTCAATGGTTTCGTACACATCAGACCACCAAGAAACAAACATTACTCGCAAACATTTCAAGTTTACATATCGTACGCAACCTTTTGTGCGCATCAGCTATATGACAAGACAAATTAGTTACGAACAATCGGCCTTTCGCAAGAGTATTAAGCCGTAGTTGCACTGCTTATACGTAGACGTTTTTTGTTTCCGGTTGTTCTCAGTCACGTGGGTTCCGTATCTGGTATGTGGGACGAAAAAATTATAAGACATTTTAAAATAGAATATGCGAGAAAATATAGGTGAGGCAAAACGAGAATGCGTGACAATCACGCATTTTTCGTAAACACCTTCCAGTGCGTGTGCAGAGATCAAGACGATGTTTTTTCACCGCACACCAGAAGTGACGATATTCAAGATGGCTGCGCCTTTCTGGAAAAGGTGCATACACGATAGCAATCAGGGCATCTGGCCGCCGCCATATCTCTCTGCTCATGCGGGCAAGCACGCGCGATCGGAAAGCTTGTCAAAGCTGCGCACGCGCACGCTGCAGGCGTTTGCACGCGTAGGGCACCAGTGAGGCGCCATGCTTGCCATGGTCTATTAGCGGCGAAATGTTTCTGTGGCGCCCTCGTTCGGTTACCATTTCGTGACGTCAGTTACCTTGTGCCCAACAAGTTCGATGGTGCTTGTAATGGGCATGGTGGAAGCCTGAAATCATAGCGCTCAAAGCAACACTGCCAACACCGTCCAAATTGAAGTTCTTGCATTCCTCTTATATCCGTCGATGAGACATCCTTTGCTGACGTCATTGTCGGCATTCGGCCAATTGTGGTGGGCCAGCCACAGCGACGCTTTCGATCGCTCACGTCGCCAATACATCATCCAAAAAGACAGTCTGCATACGGATTCGAACAGGAGTAACCGCGAGATCCCTGCTTCGAATGCCGCATGGCAATGAGTTCAGGAAGGGGTTATTCGGCACGCGGCATTCGAGCTACGGATATTGCAGTGACTCGTGTTTGCAGACTGGCTTTTGTATGATGCATGAGTAGCGTGAGCCCTGTTTTGCCAAAACCTGATCTATAGTTTTGTCGGCACGAAACGAATTGCAATTCATCGCGATCGATGGACCAAACCGCATATCTCGTCCCTTTTAGAGGGACAAACCCGACGGTGGCTAACACAAGAGATCACGTTATACGCACCTGTCCGGCGTGAACTGTTCATTAAGAAAGATAATTTATTTATAAACAAGCCAACAATAAAATTGCCCAATAGACCGATCTCTCCAAGCGTTCGGCGTATGCGTGAGGCCGCCATAACTTTTGTTCAGAGGGTGCAGGAAACTGTGCACGACACTAAAGCCCCTCTATGCTGGGAAAAGTGGCGCCATTCATTGTTGTGAAAATGCTCAGAGACACGTGCCGCGCGCCACCTATGGGAAGAACATGGCGTCTGAATTCTAGCTCAGTGCTGCGCTGTGCCGCCATGATCTTCCCAATGGGCTGCACGTGTGCACGTGCATCGACGCACCTTTTGCTACTTTTGAAACATGAAGGAACTTTACACGAGACGGCCCGTGCCGTTCCGTGCTCCACACGCTACAGCTCCAGCGAGGTTGTCTTACGGGCAGAAAGACTATACTATATATCTCACAAACGTCTGCAGCGCACACAAGGCATGGGCACGAGCGCGTGGGTTTGGAAAGTGCCTCGTATGCGCCAGTTCTTGTGCAAACAAAAGCATTCTGCTGAGCGGAGCTCACGCGCCCGTGCCTTCGTCCTTGCTGCAAACATTTGTGAGATGGAGTATATAGTTTCCTCCTGCGTTGCGGCAGCGGAGACGTAGTCAAACTGGCTGATGAGATGTGTCTACTCGCCTGAAATCAAATATGCTTGATTGTCGCCAATAACTTCGCTACGTGTAGAGTAATTAGGAAAAAAAAGGCTCGAGGTACACATAATCACTTAGTTATGAGTTGTGAATGCGAAAGCATGAATGTCGTTCTTGCGCGCGTTCTGTGAAGTGGACGCGCCGCGTTCCGAAGTATGCTCGAGCGGGCTGTCTCTGGAGGCCCCGCGAGCCAAACGCTTTCTTTCCCGGCGCGCTCTGGCGCAGCTTTGTCTGGCGCGGGCACGTAGCGCCATGGGGTGGCTGTCCTTGAAACTGACGCGCCTCGGCCAATGGAGCCTCGTTTCTTGAAACTACGACGCGCGCCAGCCAATGGGAGCCCTATCCATAAGATATTCGGCTTCACTTGAAGAGGTGATTTTATCTGCCGTTTGGCTCGGATTTTTGCGCGGCTTCAAAGCTGGGATGCCTCAAATCGCAGCTTCACTTCACTCCATTGGGAGAGGGAATTTATCTGCCGTTTGGCGCGGCAGCTGATGACGTCGGCTCCTCCATGGCACAGTTAATGCTTTCGCAATAAGACGAAGGGACGAGCCGAATGTGCGTTGATCCGCGGTACACTGTCGTTGCACGGCGTAAATCACATTGGCCTGCGTCAAACACCACTGCGTCATGGGGAAATGCGATCCTTTACGTTTCATGCTATGTACAGTGTCCGGCAACACGACCTTATAATTGGCTGGAGATATCGTACTGGTCAGAATATTTAGGAAATCAAATCCCCCACCTGCCTTTCAGCTTATACCTACATGATGCCCAAAATAGATCCTAGCGCTGTAAAACAATAAAGAAAAACAGGCAATTGCACATATAAAACTAAAATATTCACTGAATATGAATTTCGAGTTGCACATTACCTGGTGAATATTCAAAACGTAACTCCCTTCGTGTAAAAAAATAAATAAACAATTAGCCGTGTTACAAACGACCGAGCTAGCAGGCGCCATCTCCCGATAGGTGCGCAGAGCAGACTACGAACTGGGCCATCCGCTCTCTGCGGGCGTAAACGAAATGTTATACCTAAATTAACATTCGGTGAAAATTCGAGCTTTCGACGTGAATGCGCCAACATTTCCGGCTCGTTTTACAGTGATAGGATCAGTTGCGAATATGGCAGACGAAATAAACGCTTACATTAATGCGCTGGATGGATTTCACTAAGCACGAAAATGCCGCCAAAGTGCGGCACAACAAACTGCGCTTGAGCCAAAAATGGCCGAGCATCGCCGCAAATACGGCACGTCGCCGTCAGGCCACGCTAGACAAATAGGAGCGGGCTCATAATCGACGCCACGTCGACGGCAGTCGGGGAAGACCGACAGCGGAACGCACGTTCTCATGTTGCACATGCCACGAGCCAAAAATGGCGACGGGTCGAGGGTGTATCGTGCAAGGCACGCACGATTGTAACTTGCACTGTCAGCCCTTTTCATACATTACATGAGGCGCGCTGCTCTCTGTACCAGCCGCGCCCACCCACTATGTGACCAAGGCTTTACCGAATAAACGTTGATGTTGGCCTGACACTTTCCGACTGATACAGTGGGCATCGAGTAATCCGAGACACGATCTAGGATATGTCCAGCGCTTTAGCTTAAATGAAACGACAGCGTCTGCTATAGTCGTGCGAAAGTGCGAACAACATGTCGGAACACACTCGTAGAGTCCGTTGATGCCTGTTAGCCCGGGGAGACATTGGATCACTTCAAACGAAAGTAGAATCAAAGAGGAGTTAGAAAGATTGATCCGACACAGCGGAGGCGAAATGAGGTTAAAGTGGCGTGGATTGCGCAACACGGGTCTCTACTCAGCACCGTCGTTCCATCACAATCATTCTCTTTTGGGATTTTTTTTTCTTTTTTTCAAAAGCGCTTTTTATTTTTTATTTTTTTCGGCACTTGGTTTTTGGTTAAGGCGACTGTTTTACGAGAGTAGTCGTTTCGACAAAAGAGTCTACTGGGTGATTGACCCGCCGTTGGCTAGAAGTTTCGTCTAAAAACTGCACATATGGCTGCACATTCCTGATATAAAAAACTGCACATTCCTGATATAAGGGAACGCGGCAAGTGTGACCACGCGCGGGAATATGTTCAAGCGTTTGAGGTCCTGACGACAGCCCTCGTAGATATGCAGATAAAGCCTCGCTTATGTCAAACCCAAAGCCTGTCATGGCACTTTTAGGCAGACTTTTCTCGGTGATCAAAGCGACAAGAAAAATTGAGGCCGAGACCGCCTTGATTGATTCCCCATCGTTAGACGCTCACCTACATTAACTCATTCATTTCTATAGTCACCGACAAAATAAGAACGGCATGCCGTATTATACCCAATTCACACGGCAGCGTAAAGGTACCTTTGACACAGGTGCCTGTAGTAAAGGGAGCAGGAGATCGTAATCACACGGCGCAGAAAGGTCCCTTTCGCTGAGGGAGGTCCTGTGTTAAACGGAGCTCGCCGAGCTCCCTTACAGCTACAGGAAGTAGCCTCGGATCCATGAACTGCAAAATAAAAATCACAGATATATAATTATACCTTGTTTAATGCATTCTAACCAATTGAATATCTATAAGTAGCAAATTATGAAATGATTGTGAACACAAATGTGATGGAATAATACATTAACGAGAACGAATACTCCAGCTAGCAAGTAGCAGCGGCGGCACTGTGGAAAACAATGTCTGCTACGAACCCAAACACGATGGACCACTGCGAGCTTTTTTCGGAGGTTGTAGACGAGTCGTCCGACTTTCCCACTCAGGGCCTTTTATCCTCGTAGTCTTCCATCTCTTCCGATGGCGTGACTGGCATAACCGTGAAACTCTGACGTGGTTCGTTTCTGCCGGGCACTATTAGCAGCTACTTCAGTGAGACGTTTGCGGAAACATGGAGCTGCTAAACAAAAAAAGGTCGCACACCTCCGCAGTAGAAACTCGTAAACGCAGATGATTTAAAGCCAGTATGACCAGACGGGTTGGATGTTTTAAAGCAAGACTCATTTAGGTGCGCCCATAGACTTAGAAAAAAATAAAGTGCCGCAAAAGCAAACAAAAATAATATTTAGGTTTTAAATGTGATATTTCACACGCAATAATCAAAAGCTGCGCGTCAAACCGATTTCGAGGAATAATTATTTATCACGTGCTCCTCTCGCGGTTTAAGCAGGAATGCAGTCGACATCAACTTAAAGTGCTCCGTTTATTTATCGTGTGATCAAGAACGCCGTTTACTACAGGTACCTTCAGCTAAGGGACCTAAGCTAAAGGTACCTTTACGCTGCCTTGTGAATTGGGTATTATTTGAACGGTCGGTCATCGGCACCCGGGCCTTCCACCGTGCTTCGGCTGCCCACTCGAGGCGCATAAGAGGCCAAAGCATCGTGGAAGGTAGTAAGCTCGCGCTAGAGGCGCGACAATTGACGCTCCTCCCTTCCGTCCTCTTTTTATTAGTGACTATAGAACGTTCAGCGAATGGAATCATCTACCCGAACGTTTGGTGAACGTATAAAAATACATAACAAAAGCGAACAAGATAATCGCATGATATAGCAAATAAACGTACATATGTACCATTAGCACAGGTCATTTGTCAAAGCGTCTTTAAAGTAAGTCATTGCACAATTGTATTTCGTCTATAGGTCTCTTGCATATTGTTTTCATACCGACTATATATTTTGTACCCCCTCCCCTCCCCTTAAAGACCGGCAACCAGTTCGCGCTTTCCAATTTTTCCTCCCTTCCTCCTCTCTCCCCTTCTACACTGTCTACCGTTGCCTGCTTCCTCCTCTCCCATGGTGACGAGGATCTTCTGCCTTGCAGAATCTCGAAACCGGTCGTCGGCCCTTAAGCCCCGAATGCACCGTAATAAAAAAAAATTATGATCCAGCTTTTCTTTTATTTTGTTACAAATACAACGAATGACGTTGTCGTTTAAAGATATTCACATATTTAATTATGACTTTGTAGAAAAGTTGACTTTGTGCATAAAAAAAGTTTGCTCATAGAGTCCGATATATTGATAAACGGTGGAATCCATTCACCGGTCGTTTAATAATTCCTAGTGGAAATAAACATTAATTATTTAGATCGATGAGTGTCAGAGTCTTCCCTAGGGCTGTTCTTCTTGTAAGATAGCTTGTATCAAATTACAGCCAACCTGTCAGTTTCTATTTTTGAAGCCCTGCGCCGCTCAGCTAAATTCCTGACGCCGGCTTTGATCTCAGACAAGGTTACGACATTTTCTAATGTCATTAGCCAGGAGAGACGAGCAGTGGTCGCTCATTGCCGAGTGCGTATCGAGGAGTCTATTTGTGCGCTTATATTTTGTCGGAGAAGGGTGAAGGGGAAGGAGGTGAATGAGAGATTATGCGAAGGCAATGTTTTGTCCGAGATAAACCCGTTTATCCGATAAGCTCTCATGCGTCGCTGCTAATTGGGCATCCGGGAGAATTGTCCCCGGGGCAGCTTAATCTTGTCAGCCTGATCCGACGCCTTGGGGTACTTCTTTGCCGGAAATGGCCTTCCCTGTCGATTTCTCGACTCAAATGTCCGACGCTTTAATTGCAGCAGCCGTGTCTCTTACGAAGCGATGGGACGCGAAATTTGGTCAGCCTTATTCCAAATACCATCTATGGAGAAGACTAAAGATTTCCTCCGCCAACGACGTCACTAAACTAGAGGATACACGCGGCGCCGACTAGCCCGCGTCAGCCTAGTCATTTGGGCGTCTTGCAGCGCCTCACAGCGAGCGTGACGATGGCTCGTGGCAACGACGAGCGCACTTGTCCGCCGCTTGGTGGCGTAGTCTCGTCGAGCATCGGCGTGTTTGCCGCATGGGGCGGGTCGATCGGCTTGTCTTCCGGGTGGTATTTACTCTTTACTCTCTCTTTCTCCTCTCTAGCCACGGAACGTGACAAGAATGCGGTGTTGAGATATCCGCCCAATTTTGTTTTATTACAGCATTTTTTTTGTTGACAAAAGCTAAAAACAAACTAAAGCTCGAACCAGTGCACCAGTGTGAACGAACGTGACGTCATAGGCTTCGGAAACTTTGTTTCGCTCCTCGCAATTACACTGATCAGGTTCTTCCTTAGGTCGATGCAGCTTGGAGATCTCGAACGTATTATGCTACGTAATTTGATTTCCATGCGTTTTATTCATAGGCGGAGGGCAAGTCGTCTGCTTCATGCGCAGGGGTTTCGGTGACGTCAGAACGACTCCGAGCTCTGATTGGCTCTGGTTGAAGGATATGGTAGACCTCAAAGCAAGCTTGCTTTGAGGTCTACTCGCTATCCTTCCAATCGGAGCCAATCAGAGCTCAGTGTCTGTCCGACGTCACCACAAACCCCAGCAAAAGAAGCAGACGAAGTTGTGCTCCGCGTAGTTCTTTGTCGTCATCGCACGTGTCGAGGTAAGGAGAGCGGGAAACACTTTAGAGCGGCCCGTGAGTTCGCGCAAAAAAGAAAGCCGCATTCGGAGTGGCAATTTTTATCGCTCTTCGGGCCCTTCAAGGGCACGTTTCCCTGAAATTCTTAGCATACATTAAAAAGCCTTGTCTGAAACCCTTCAACATCGCTTCAAGTGACATCTCGGCCGGAAAACGAGCAAAGAACAGAACCGAGCAAACGAGCGTTTGCTGGCAGCGCGCTTCACAAAACGCGGCCTTTGTTCGACGGAGGTAAGCCTTCCTCCCAGGCGTACGAAATTCCCAAAATAAAAGCAAAACATCAAAAGAAAACGAGGAAGACAAAAGCAAATAGAGTGTTTTTGTTTCTTCTGTAAGGTCTTTGTGTTTCTAGGCTGTCTCCCGTTGCCTGTACCCGCCACTTGGAGATTTATGGCCAGTCTTTAACGAAGGCGGACGCCATCTTTGCCGCCTCGTGTACAACAACCTTTTTTTTTTCTGCTATACTTGTAAGCCTGTTTTTTTTTCTTTTTTACCTGAATTGGAGGGTGTTCAACGAGCGTTTCGCTCGTTTTGGATATTGTTTTATTGTGGAAGGCAATTCCTGTTTATTTCTGTTTCTCTTTGTGCTTGGTTTACTCTTTTTTTTTTCCTGTTAGGTATTATTGCAAAAACACTAGGAGTTTTTTTTTTTTTTCAACACACCCATTTCCCTTATCGGCAACCCAAACTATTGTTTTATGGCCCACGCTAGACGTTCCGGAAAGCGTTACACCTTTTTTTTTCTTGTTGTTCTTCTTCTTCTTGATATTTCTTTTGCAGTATCTTGTGTTGATTATTTTCCGTACGTGATCATTTCCCTGTTATCTTCACTGGTACGCCGGAAATCTAGAACCATTTGTTCTTGCTTTTGAATCGCCCGGGATATTGATGTGTCAGTGTGCGGCCTCTAAGTTCGTCTCCCGACTACGCGTTCTGCCGTGAACCTCTTGACTGCATGCTCCTGTCCGTAGTTACGTAATTAGTTTTAATTTTATAGAGCTTTGGCGTTGTAGGAACTACAAAATAATGCAGAGTTCAAATGTTACAAATTACGTGGCCGTAAAGATTGACTCTATTAACTTTATATTTTTTACGTTAGGAGTACCGCGAAGTGAAGTTAAGTTCACATTTTACGACGTTTATGACAATACAGTTTCGCACATCTAACTGGTGTCGCTAGGGATTCTGGGAAATAGTGCTGAGCTTAACTTTTAGAGAATTAAGGCCGTGCGACTTGACGCACTTTACTTTTCGACAATGAAGGTCCTAATAGTAACATTCACTTCAAGTGTTAAGATAGATTGCGTGATGTTGACATCTTTATTAATTTTACATTCTAAGTAACCACGAAACAACGCGAAGTCCAACGTTCACGAATATTTGGTGGTACGATATGACCCATGCAAATTATTCGGTACTAAGGGGTTATAAAGCGATATCGAGTTCGAATTGTATCAAAATGCAGAGTGTAACGCCATTTGTTTGCTTTAATTGCTGGGTAAGATTCATTCGGGCGCTATACTAGGTTATTGTCAGGTTAAATGGGGAATAAATAGCCAATTCACACAAAGCAAAGGAATAGTCGAAAGTGCTAAGAACAACGTGTTGTCAGGAGAATTTTGGAATGGCTAAATAACGTCGGAGTATTGTTATAGTAGTCGATGTAAGAGTAATCGCCGTTCGATTCCGAGCACTTTGGCTGGAATGGAAGAGTCGATTAGGTCAAATTAGGTGTTGCCACGTTAAGGTAGGTATTTTTGGTTCATCAAGGAACGTTCTCAAAAGACCAAGAGTGAAAAGAAACCCATATTTACTGAAAAGTGTTCTTCATGATAGCTTTGCTTTCAAATGAAACATCGGCTTCTACCTTGAGACCTCATAGGCAGGTTACTTTCAGCTCATTTCTATTACCTTCACCACCTTTTGCATTTTGTTTAGGTATGCTTATATGAGATATAGGCATAGGATATATTTAGCTTAGTTAATCATATCGGCATTGGTTCAGGTCTTTTTTGATTTTATCGATGGATATCTCCATGAAACCGAATTGCATAAGCCTAACATTGCTTTCTTATCTAAAAGAAGAAAGCCAAAAGCTTGCGTGATATTAAACTATTTAGAGCCGAAGGACAGGCATATTAAGCGAAAGTATCTGTAAGGCTCACACGCCCTATTTAGTTTTGCGCACTCACTTGTTTGATCTACCTTTCACGTTTGCTACAGAGAGTACAACCAGGACCCTTTGTTGTAGAGACATACTTAAAAACGGAGTCAACGACACGAATAAAGCAGAACACTGCGCAAACCCGGGGCAACCTTAATACACCTTTATAAAAGGAAGCGGAAACAGGGCCCGGCTCCTATAGGCCAGCGTGGGTGGGTACCGAGGAAAAGCTGGCAGCCAGCGCTGTTATCCCGGGCCGAGATGAGAATTCCTGCCGTAAGCTGAAGCGCGCAAAAGTAATGCCCACTCCCCCAAACGCGCACTAGATGGTGCAGTACTTGCTAGAATGGCCTCCGCTGCTCCTGCCGGCAAATGGAGCTTGACTAACGTCTTCTGGCGGCGGGAGGGCGAGAAGCCTTCCCTACGCGCTGCGGTGTCGATGCCGCAGCGGCTTGCACCCTATGCTCCAACGTACTCACCTTCCGACCCGCGGGGCGAGTAGGTGGGCACGCGGAGCGCGCCTTTGGGGAAAGGGGAGGGTAGGGAAGACGCTGAGAAAGCATAAGTGGGAAATGAAAGGGATTCCTAGGGAAGAGCGAGGCATCTCTGTGAGGAGCGGTAGGGAAGAGGTCGTATAGCTGGGGAAAATGTTGGGAAAGATTGGTGTGTTCTTGAATGAGGATGTGTTCGGAAAGACGCCGAGAATGTGATGGGTGAAAAGAGGGATTTTAAGGATAAGGCCTGTAGGGAAGTGGCTTATATAGTTTGGGGAGGGATGTGTGTGTGTTTTTGAATTATGACGTGTTTGGAAAGGCTCTGAAAATGCCCAAGTTTAGCCGAAATATTGCTTGCGTCCTTATGAGGAAAGAGGTTTAGGATGCGGTGTGGGAGAATTGAGATGGGCAGATGTTTTGTAATATCAGGAAGTGCTCAAGAGGGTATAGGGATAAAGTGTGGAGGTGTAAAGACGCAGGAGAAGAAAAAGTGGGGAATCGCTGAAATTGCTTCGTATCCGAAAGTGTGTGGAATATATTAAACAAATGCCGTGTTAAAGTACTAGAACAGTTGACAGGTTACAGAAGGACGTCTTGAAAAGCTGTAGACAAAAAAATGTAAAATAGAGGACATTTCGCTTTTTAGCGTATGTGTTCTAATACTTAGGGGTTTGGGGGATGAAGGGTTAGTTTGCACCTACGGAAAAGCGGAAAAAAGTCTAGACTCAGCAAGGAAAGAGAGCGAATCCCTAACGATCTTTCCCGTTCGGAAGGGTGGAGGAGCTGGGGTGGGCGAGGGTCCGGGAAGACGAGGGAGAGGGCTAGGCAGGGAGAGCTGCCCTGTAAATCTGGCTAAATGGGAATCGGGATTAACGACGCTGAATTAATAAACTGGCGCGGTGTGTAGCTCTCGCCCGGTAGCGGAAGCCATCCCATGATTACGGGGTTTTAGGGTTGCGATGGGTCGGGGTACGAACCTCGTGATGGCGTACTTTGTGGGCGCTTCGACCTGTCCTGTAGATGTTGTCTTGAAAGTCAACGCGTGCGTACGAACGACTCGATTTGTCTGAAGACTCAATTATCGCAAAAAAGTCGGTGCTAAGCGCAGGTTCGTTTCTGCAATGCCTTTGTTGGTTCGTAGTTTCGAGCACCAGTTTTAAATGGAACTGGTAAGCTGTGAGTTAAACTTTAATTTTGAGTGTTTAAGAACTCATGAAAAACCTTGTAACTTGAAACCTTATGTGACATATCTGTAAGGAATGCTTAACTCTCTTGCAATCTAGATGCTACCACGCGAAAATATGTTATATTATGCATAGCATATTGAAAACAATAGCGTGCTTTTTGTCAACCAAGGTAGTATGACATGGAAGGACATTTCATAAAAACAACTTCCTATAAATAGTAAATTGTATTGTAACGGGTCACCACAGGCATTTGACGTGAATACCTGTATAGACATAACGCTGTGATTATTGCATGTGTCTGTGAAGTATGATTTCATATTAAACTCAACTGTTTGATTGGGAAATAGGCTGATTGAACTGGGATGTAACCGTAGGAGATCAAATCTTTTTTGTCGATCCTGATTGGGAAGAAGGGTAGGAGTGATGCTGACAGAACGCGCGTGATTTGTCCCCTCACGATTCAATGTGCTATGGTCACATGCATTTAAACGCAGCCATAGCCGACGATATAGAGGAAGACATCAACCCAAATAAGCTTAACCTAACCCTATGACTTTGCCATGTTATATGAAGAATTCCAGCGCGTTAGCCGAAAGTAAAGCTCGGCTTAAAGGGACACTAACACTCCCTCCAGAAATTTGTATAATTTTCTGCGAGGCGATGCATTATTGTGTTAGAAGTCTACCCAATCAATATTTTTAATAAAGCGTCACGTATATTTTTATTAAAGTGAAAAAAAAACGCAACTGCTCGAAACCGAAAACCGAATACGAACTGGGAGAAAGAATACATATAAAGGAGGAGAAAGTTACCGAAGTCACGGCTGTGCAACTCTTTTTTTTTTCAGTCAGCGTATTTTAATTGGACGAGTTTCTCAAATGCATCCACTGAAAATGCTACAATCATTTGTGACATAATGTTTACATGTGATGTATCACAATTTGTAACAGAGTTTACACGCGTCTAGGCTTTAGGTACTTCGGTTTTTGACCTATTCTGTCCTGTGCCTTTGCTGACCGCCATGTCCGTGTTGAAATCGCACGTCTGATCACGGGCGATTATACTTCTGCCGCCTGTAGGGCCCCCCACGGGGTTCAACCCCGCCGACGCTGCCTCACGCCTCACTCGCACCCAGGGCCCTTTTAGTTTGAGTGACGTTAATCCTATAATCTTGTGGGGACAATAGCGACTTCTGCGACACAAAAGGGATTCTGGAAAAGTCCTCCTTCCCTCGTCGTGGCCGGAGGCGAGACGACCTCCGTCACAGCTGTCAAGGTTCCTAGACGAGCATTACAAACGAGGCGTTAGCGACATCACAGGTGTTAATCGTTTATTCGTTTGAAATTCCCTTTTCAGACTTTTTTAGCGAGATATTGGTATGTTCCATGATACTGCTCTTTTGAAATATAGACCAAAAATGAGCGCCGAAATTTCGTTGTAGTATCCCTTTGTTTTAAACCATTGTAACCAGTGCCTTTTATGCACTGCCATGTTAGTGTTGAAGATGTGCGGTAGATCACAAGTTACTATACTTTTGCTGCTCTTTGGACTTCCAGCCAATAAAAAACTTATATGGACGACTGTCAAAGATTTCAGTCGTGCTGATGATGACATTGTTCTTAAATATTTTGATTTGACATTTGCTGACTTTCAAATAATGGATTCCGATGTGTTTGTTCTTTGGCAAATATTTAAGCTCATGTGCGCGTTTTGCTTAGACAACTTCATTCCTAATAGAGGTGTCTAAAACAAACCAATCCATGGATTGATAGAAACATCATTCATCTCAAACGTAGACATAAAAAACTGAGAAAAAGAAAATGTGATCCCGAAAGGGTACGGGAGTTACAGACTGAGTTAACCAGCAGAGTTGGACAGGCTAGAGAATGCTACTTTGTAAATGATTTGTCAGTTTTTCTGAAGGATGACCCTGAAAACGTTTGGACGTACCTAGCCAAAGATAATAATGCCGTAGAAAAAATTATGATGAGTGACAGTCTTGTTTCAAATAAAAAGAAATCGTTCAGCATTTCGACTTTTATTTTCACTCAGTTTTCAGAGAAAAAACGAGTATGAATGTCGCGGTTCTTCGTCACCCATGACTGCAGATTTAAGTTCCTATCAATGTGTTTTGTCAATGCCGTGAACTCTAAAAACGAAGTCTGACGTAGGCCCCGATAAGATTCAAAATATTTTTCATCGACGCTACGCAAAGTCACTGGCACGTTTTTTGACGATAATATTTCAAACTTCGTTTATCACCAGTGTGCTTCCGAATGACTTGGTCTTAGCACGTGTCGTCCCTGTATTCAAAAAAGGAGACCCATTATCGCTAACAAACACTCGTCCCATTTCTCTCACATGTGCGTACATGTTGCAAACTCATGGAGCATATAATTTCAAACTTTATTTCTTCCTTTTTAGAGGAAAACAACATTTTGTCCTCCTTCCAACATGGTTTGAAAAAGGGGTTTTCCACCACAACTCAGAATTTAACCACGATCCACGACTTCGCCGCTAGTCTCGATATATCTGGTCAGGTAGACGTAATATTCTTGAATTTCAGTAAAGCCTTTGACAAGGGCCCTCATGGGAAATTAGTATTTAAATTAGAGAATGTTGCTCTTCGATTCCTGTTGTTAAATGAATTAAATCATACCTACAAGGACGTAAGCATTTCGTTGATATTGGTGGTGAATTTCCAAATGGGTTGCGTGTATCTTCAGGTGTACCCCAGGGCAGCGTTTTGGGGCCCTTGTTATTTCTAAAATACATTATTGACATTGTTTCAGTCATCGATGAAAGTGTAAGCATTAGACTTTTTGCGGACGATTGTGTTCTCTTTAAATGTATAACAAGCTCATCCGACCAGTATGCATTAAGCTTTTCACTTTCAAAATTTGCAGATTGGTGCGCCGAATGGCAAATGAAATTAAATTCAGAAAAAAAAACTGTTTCATTACAGGTTACCAACAAAAAATTTCCACTTGATGTTATTTACGATGTCTGTAGCTCCCCTGTGCGTGAAGTTTCGGAGTATAGGTATCTTGGACTGACGAACTCTTAGACTCTCTCGTGGAAGACACACATCGATAACATTTCCTCATCCGCATTTCGTAAACTTGGTGTCCTTAGGCGCAAAATAATGAAAACTCCATCTAGTAGCAGACTTTTAGCTTATAACAATTTTTTGCGATCGAAACTTGAATACGCCACCCTTGTCTGGAATTCCTTCACAAAAAAGAACATTTAGAAGCTGGAAATGGTTCAAAGGCGCGCGGTTAGATTCATCTATGGAAAATTTAAAGATTAGACTCTCCATCGCACCTTATGAAAACGAATGGCATAGCTACACTTGCGCTACGTAGGAAGCTCTCCAGGCTAAAATTTGTATTTTTTATGGTACGAAACAGAGTACGGCTTGGCACACATAATCACCTCATCCCGTTAATGTCACGACCTACGAGGCACCATAATCAATATTCATGAACTCCAATCTCGGCTCGCACTAATCGTTTCAAATTTTCGTTCTTTCCCGCACCATTTCAGAATGGAAATCTCTACCTTCTACCTAGCGTTTTTGAGGCTGCCGATTTTTGTGATGCCATTGATAGTTATGTTTTTCTTAGATGTGCTAACTTTTTCTGTATAAAATATCTTGCATGTTAGTATTTTGCACGTCACTCTCTTGTATTGCATTTATTGGTATATGCCTCGAATATGTATATCGATGTGTTTTATTTTTTTGGTTTCAAAAGTGCTTCTTTCTATTTTACTTTTGTTATTTCCACTCCTGCTCGGGCTATTCTTTGGCCAGCATATGTTCTAAATAAAAAATATAGAAATTCGCTCTTTTTAGAGGTCACAAAAACGGGTATCATATTTCTTTTCTATTTTTAATATTTAGTGTGTGCTTTCGATAACCCACAGCTTTAATTGTTCTTGGTGGTTGTGTCTAAACCATAGAAAACGGCACGTGACCACGGAAAAGAGATTGAGCGCGACCAAAACCAGCCAGTTCTCGATCGGCGGTTTTCGGGCGGTAAAGAAAACGAATTTCGAGCCGCTAATTCTGTCCTGGGTAGTTGGGTTCTCATATGTCATGTACGAATAAAAATCTTGGCGAGCATAAATACCCTGTCAGTATATCCCTTTAAGAAAGCAGACTACAATAGATCTGACCCACGCTTTAAGGGCGAGGATTATGTCGTGTGATCCATCGCTTTTGCCACATCGATGAGGCTCGTTCAACGATTGTCGCAAGGGGTGTCGGCTACCCTCCCTTTGTCTCCGAATCGCGTGGGGGAACTTTGGCGGCCGAGAACGCGTGAGCCCCTGGGTTCGGCAGCGTATTCCGCAGCCCTTTGGTTGGCGCGTCCCGTTCCACGGCTGTGCGTGAGACCGAGCGGGCGTTCTTCCCGCGCCCTCACAAAGGGCACAATGGGTTGGGCGTGTCCGCCGCCCGGGCCGTCGGTGGCCCCGAACGCGGGCTCGCTTTTAAGCCTATCATCTTTCGGCGATCCTGGTGATGATGAATCCTCCCCCTTCGCACACCCTTTCTCCCATTCTTGGGAAGCGGACCTTTAAATGTTTGATCTGAGGTCCTCCCGACCGCCAGACACGTGTGTGCTTTGTCTTACTTTTTAATTTTGAAAATTGATCTCGGGTTTCGCTTGAATATTTTACCATCCAATATCACGCTGCACAGAACGTCGTATGAGATTGTATTTATATTGTGGGTTGCTTGCTGAACGAGGTTTGTTTTTTGAGAGATTAAACCGCGATTATAGTTTTCTTTATATTGTAAGATATTCTCTTTGAGTGTGAGGCGAGCGTATAAATAAATAACATACTTCTCTTCGCGTTTGTGTTCATGAATATATATATATATATATATATATATATATATATATATATATATATATTTAAATATGACAAGCTCACTCTTGATTAAAATGTTGTGTAATTTATGCCATTATTACTAGCTGATATTATTATTATTTCTCTTATTATGAATACTATTGTTATATTAAGGATTAAAAAAAAACTTGCTCGGATTTTGGTACGCTTAGCCGTGGTAAAAGGAAAACGTAAAAAAAAGTGTCGAAGGCTGATCGGCGAACCCGTGATTTTGTTAATATTTTTTACGACTGTATTTTGAAATCGGCTGTGTTTGGCACTCGTACTCGTTTGGTTATCAGAGATCTTTCCACAGCACGCACGCTCGTTGTAATCTGGATTTATTCAGCATGATTTTCTGTTCGGATAAAAGGAGAATATTAGGAGAACGTTCTGGTTTTATGGAGCGTAAACCATCAAAATGTTCACCGCAGCAATCTCATACGCGGCCAAAAAAAAAACCCTTGGCGGTACACGTGCTGATCGTGCGCTACGCAGAGAGCAAGTTCGTCTGCTCCTTTTGCAGGAGTTGTGGTGACGTCAGAACGTCGCCGAGCTCTGATTGGCTTTGATGGAAAGAATAGTGGGTACACCAAAACGCCTTGAGGTCTGCTCACTATTTGTTTTGTTTATCAGCCAATAAGAGCTCGGGGTTCTGACATCATCGCAACCATTGAGCAAGAAGCAGACGAACTTGCGTTCCACACAGTCCCTGAATTTCTAAGACGCTCAGGGTGTGGCAAATCTCGATCGTCTTATTAACACTCCATAGCCAATGGTATTGCGGGATTTGCCGATAGGAATTCCGAATAGCCAATCACGAAGCAAGGACCGTAAAGATAGTGAGTCATGCCCTCCTTTTCTTGTGCTTACCGGTGATTCTCGAGTTACCAATTTTGCAGTACTCGAACTCTGGTAAAGCACGTGCCTCGCGTGTGGAATAAAATGTGAAGTATCCTCACTAAAAGTTTTGAGAAAACTTCACCAGATGGCGACACCCCAATTTCTCGGAGGGCGGGACAGATGGCGCAAGTCACCGCTCTATTCAAAGGGTCGAGACGCGTACATCCGTTCACGACGTTCCAAACACAAAACAAAAAATAGTATTGGTGGCTGCAGCTTAGCTCCTTCTGAGCACCTTTCGTCCTTATCCACGAGCTCTGTTCTTTAATTGCCCCTTGTGCGGCAGCGTTTGTACCTCGAGAAACTGAATTACTGCCAAGATAAATAACAATTTCTCTCTGCGTTCGTTTTTATGGGAGTCCGCTGGGGCCGTTCTTTATTCGCTCTTAAAGTGCGCGGCGAGCAAATCTTTTAATTTGCGTAAAAGTACCCTGGGACCCAGGCTCGCGAGGCGGAATATACCGGCCGTTTGAGATCGAGGAAAACCTTGGAACCGTATTAGCGGAACCGTTTTAATTAATGGGACTTTGCACTGCCACGTTTCCGCCTCCTCTCCTCCTTACAAAATTTCTTCTTTCTTCTTTCGCTCTCCAGCATTCTTAGTCCTTCTCTTATTTTAACGCTGCCGTCCTTGTCGTACAAAAACGTGTTATTCATTTTTTTCTTTTGTTCCGAAATGTTTGTTGTATTACACAGGGCTGCAGCAGTAGCTTGATCTAGTATAGTCTGTTTTCTCCGTAGGCTTCTGAAATTTTATATTTTTAGCCAATCGACTCTTGCCTCGAATCTTTCTGTTTTCTTGTTTCTCAAAATTTTTTAAAACTTTTAATGTTGCGTCTTTGCTTTTGTCAAGAGTCATTGCCCTCAGACTCTTCACTTCTTTCTTTTCATCTCTCGTCTTCGCTCGTTCGATTACCTCTTGCCCTTTCCTTCTCGTTCTCTCCTGTCAAATTACAGTTTCTCCAATCACCTCATTTCCACATTTTCTATCTGAAAGATTTCCGGATTCCTCTTTCTGATCTGACAGCCGCCTTATTATTTATTGCGTGTTTTCTCAGCAGTGTTTTTTTTTTTTTTTCTTCTGAATATAATTGAGTTTTCTAGAATTCCCTACGTTTTCTTTTTGCGGTGTAAGGTATGCACATCGTTCCATATCCGGGTGCCTCGTTTTTCGTATTTATTATTTTGCGACTCTCTCGCGCCGTTCTCAGTTTTTTTCTAGGTTCACGATATTTAGTCCTTCAGTTTTTTTTTCCATCATTCAGTCGTCTTCATTATTATTGGTATTCTATTTTTTTAAGGTGAAAGCGATACTTGTCCCAGTACTCAAAAAGGCGTCGGCGTTGTGCCCGAAAGATGGTCATAAAAATACGTCATCAAGCACGTGCCGCACATGTTTAAAGCGGACGCACCTCAGAAATAAAACACAAAGAAACGCACAGCAACGCAGATGCTTTCGTCACGGAAGGCGGCGGGGAGCGCTCAAGGTCAAAGCGGACGCGCCTCAGAAATAAAAAAAGGCAAAGAAAAGCACAGCAACAAAGATGCTTCGTCACGGAAGCCGTCGTGAAGCCGGCAGGGTTCGCCGCGCCTGCGCAGTGGGGGAGCGTGATGTTACCGCCGGAGCGCCGTGTGAAAAAGGAAGACGTGGCGCACTGCTTGTAAAATGTGCTGTGTGTAGGAATGCGAAATCATTCCTACACGCAAGCAGTCCTAAGTCTTTCTGCCGAATTTTCCTTGTTTATTATTTTTTTAATAATATTGAAACATTTAGGAGCACGCAAGGTTCGTGTTCTTTTAGCGAGATATATATTTATTTTATTTCACAATTATATACCTTACCGTAAATTATTAAAGTTCCTTTTGTATCATTATTTATTCACTTCTTCTGCCTTTGGTTGCTCTAGTCATGTGCACGGTGTTCGGCGGTCCTTGTCTAGATTCTTGAACGTTTATTACGCAACCCATCTTACGTAGGAAGGAGAGGACGATGACAGCGTCGTGTTCATCAAGAGGTTCGACACATCGTGTCCTGCCATCAGACTCGTATCGTCGAAGCAGAAAAACACCCGGCCCTCTTTGTTGTAGCACACAGAACAAGTAGTGAATTCCGCTCCCTCTTGTCGCTTCTGAAGCAGAGGACGCACTGTGGCGTTTCTAGGAAACCATTTCCCTACAGCGGAGAAGCTTGATTTGGGCATGTGTCTCGCACATGTATGACGAAATCGTCCGATCCGACGTCCGATCAGGCAATACGACGGTCGGACGCGGCTTGTTTGGTCGCGTCGCAACGTCGGAACGGCGTTGCGGCGTGCGACCGACTGTCCAGAGGTGGTTGCGGTGGTCGGATGGCCGCAGCCAGTGACGACGCAGGTAGCGGGAACGTCACGAGGACGTCACGGTTTGGGGAGCGGGCTGTTCAGGAGCAAAGGATCCGGTTGCGAGTCCCTCCCTCTTCCGACGTTCTGTAGTGGCCACCGCTCCGGCGAAAAGCTCTCGCACGTCGAAAAAACGAACACCTAATTTCGCTGATTGAGAGTCGGCCAGCGATTTTGGAACTAAAGGGAAACTGTACCGTGTGGTTCTCCTAGGGCCACTGCCTTTGGGGAGTACCACGTTCGCGGCGAGACGTTCTACCGCGAAGCGGGTTCGTACTCGCGTGGCATACTGCTCGTCGAGCGCAATGAGACACCAGTCGCGTGGTAACGGTGATAAACTCTGTTTATTTACAATGCAAAACAAATAACGAAAGACAGCGGCTATCAGCTGGTGAACGCCGTCGGTGTGGAGGTCGCCCACGGCCGAACGGTCGTTCACAAAGGTACAAGGACGGGGTAAACGCTCACCGCTGCGCCAAACGGTTTCCCTTGTTGCCGCCGCCGAAATCCAGGAAAAAGAGAAGCCAGCTCCGCTGTCGCTGGTTTTAAGATAACAGCGGAGGCGAAGTGGCCAATCAAGGAGCGACACGTCGATCTCCTTTCTGCGGGGTTCGGTACGAAATCGCCCAAAGGGAGAGAGAGAAAGCCACTCATAGTGGTAAACAGCGCCACGCTCTCGCTACATCAGCGCGGCCGCCACGGCGCGCCGAAACGCTGACGCGACAGAATGTTGAAGGATCACAATCCCCACAACCGAGACGCCGATGCGCGACTTGGGAGTTTGACGGTTGTCGCGCGAGGCATGGCGGGATCTCCACATACGTATACACAGCGCGACAGCGATGACGTCCCATGTTCCTTTCACAGGTTAGAAGCTGTGATCCTCTCCACATGTTTACGAAGGGCCTAAACTCGGGGAGGGGTGGGGGAGGGGGTAGGAGGAGGAGGGTTTCATGGAATTACGTTTCGTGGACAATTCACCACTGTCGCTTCTTTCTGCGCTCCCGCAGAAGAAGATAAGCTTCTTTAGCAGAAGAGTCTCCAGTGGTGCGGAACGTGCAACATCGCCAGAGCCGACATCGAGCTACGCACTTTGGCGTGAACAAGGCGCGAAAGAGATCGGCAACCGAGCCCGTTGCCAACATTGGACATCAATTTTCTCCAACCTCGTAGCCTAGGTAATAATGGGCAAGTCAATTAGCTCTCAGTGAGTAAACGAGGTGCAAAAACAAAGTTACATTTTATTTACAACCATTTAGTGTTGTTCTAGAACCCGAAAAGCCATTTAGTGTTGTTTTAGAACCCGAAAAGAACACGCTAGTATTCTCTATTGAGCAGAAGGGCGATCGTAGGAAGTCAGGCAACACGCACTGGTCACGGAACTGGGCGGAGCCGATCGGAACCGTCGGAACGACGCGTCGCCAGCTCGGTTGGAAGCATATGTGTCTCAAAGAATCGCTTGCGGCGAGTCGGAGCAGCGATCGGACGTCGGATTGGACGGTTTCGTCGTACATGTATTTCGCGCTCAAAAGCGCGAGACACATGCGCGTCAAAACTGTCCGATCCGACGTGCGAACTGTCGGAAAGATGGCTGCTCCGATTCGCCGCATTCGACAGTTCGAGACAGATATGCTTCCGACGCGTCGCAGCGTCGCTCGAGCCGTTCAGCTCCGCACAGTTTCGGGTATCCCTCTGCCGGATGGATGAACGGATGCTAATGGCTTTATTTATAACGGGCGGTAGGTTGCGCCACCTAGGCTAGAAACCTAAAATACTCCCCTCACCCCGCGTGGTTTTTCTGACTTTAAAACAAACGAAATATTTTTATTATATTCAATTAAAGTGTCCGTGTGTGAAGATTTTACGTGAGGTTACATTTCTGCTCAACATCACATAATCACGATGGACCGCAGTGAACCTTAGGAGCCATCCCAGCGAAGCGAGCACTGCGTACAAATCACGTGACTACACACCCCCGCGCATTGCTGCGTCTTTCCCGAAGTTCACGTGACACTCACACGACATTGGAATGATCTCGTAGCGTCCGCTGCTGTCCATCGTTAAGGGGAAACGGAGTATATTCGGATTTCGGCGGTCTCCATCGGTCCCAGAAGGCCGGCTTGCTATGGCGCGCCTAAATTAGCAGCTCGATTTGTGCGCGCGGGAAAACTCGATGGCGTCCGTTTCTTCTACAACGTCGACTCGCGTGACGCACCGCCACATCCGCTTCCCCGGACCATGTAGCACCTCCTCTGCCCAATCGGTCGGAAAGTCACGTGACAACGTGACGTTCGCGCCATCCGTGCTGCCATTGGCTGCGGCCCTCCGAAAATCGGACAGCAGTGCGACGAATATCTGGCAAGTTGGTCGCACGCCGGTGCCGACGCTCCGGTGCGACGAAAACCCTCGCCTCCGAACGTCATTCCGACAGTCCGCACGTCGGATCGGACAGTTTTGACGCGCATCTGTCGAGCTTCTCCAGGATTCTTCGCTTGTCCCTGATTAGAATTAATTCATCACGACTCCCCTATGGCCTACCAGTTCGCTACCTCTCTCTGCTCCCCCCCCCTTTTTTTTTGTCTTCTTTTCTTACATTGTTTTTTTATGCGGATTTCTAAGTTCTTCGCGTGTCTTCACCCTCTTGCCTTCTTTGTATCGTAGACTTCTGCCGTCGTATTTTTTCCCAGCTTACCACTCTCAAAGCTCGGATTGCAGTTTCGGTCTCCACAACTCCGCCCGGAATTTCTAATTCGTGTTCGGCAGAAAAAAGAAAAAAAAATTAGAAGGAGGGCAGAAAATCCTACGGACGTCCGGAATTCGTTTTATTCCAAACGGGTTCTCAGCGGGAATCGAGTCGTCAGTGTATGCTTATACTTTTAAAACTAGAATCTTCTTTTTTTTTTTTCATTACTCCACAAGTTCCTTTGTCTGATTTTAATCCTTCCGCGTTCGTCCCTTGGCTGGACTCCCGGCCGCTCTTCCTATTACCATTACCATAATCCAGCCTGGAATCTTTTTCGGGGATCATTTCTTTGCTTTTCTTTTTTCGTTAGCGAGTTGCGATTGAGCTGTGAAGCTCCAGTGGCTCTTCCCAACGCTTTTGGCTTGGCTCTGTGCAACGTCCCATCTTTGAACCCATTTTTTTTTTGTAACAGTCTAGTGAGACAAGCACGACAGCGACGAATACCGAACCAATGACTTACCAAAAACTACGTCAGTGTTTTGAGACCTTATAAATGGTTGTCTGTGTGCGTGTCTGTAAACAAGCTGGCATGTTTTCTTGTTGCCATGGTCGGTGGTTCTCAGACCCCAGGAAAGTTGCTAATAAGGTGTTTTTGGCAAGGCTATGAACAATTCGTCTCGTCTGTTTTCCTAGAGTAACGGGGTGATTGAAGCGCCACGAACCCGTAACTCCTGTCCGCAGTTTTGCATTGAATCTGTACACGCGTCATTAACTTATATTTAGAAAAACGAAATACCTAATCATCAGTTCGCGTGGAAACCTGAAAGGAGCCTGTCGTGAGTCACAAATTTCGTAGTATGTTGCTTAATGAAAGTGTTTTATTGCTACTGACACGTCTCCAATAACTTAGCCTGTAGTTCCTAATAAGGCAGGTCTGCAATTCGTTTTTTTATCTCAGTACAAAATAATGTCGTAAGTCATACATCATGATTGGTGTTTTGGGACCGCTGCCTTAAAGGGATGCTGAACCGAAATCTGGAATCCACAAAACACGCGGCAAAAGCGTGCAACGGGATGCTACAAACACCAAAACATCACTCATACAGCGATATCTCGAACAGGTGACCGTATTTTTTCAAAAAAAGGGGGCGCATTTGACAGAAATGATTACGTCATGTTTTACCGAGAAGGAGAGGGAACGGCCTCGCGTCTTCTCCGCCTCGCCGCCTTGAGGGAGCGAAGCGAAGAGAGGAGGAAACGAGATATCTTGACGTCACGCGCCTCGTCGGCCTGGTTCAATCTCGACCTCTTTTTCCAAAAATGCGGCCGTCCATTCGAGATATCGCCTTACGAGTAGTGTTGTAGGGATTGTAGCGTCCCGCCTACATCCCCTGCATTGTTTTTTGTTTTTTTTTGTTTTGAAATCCATATTTCGGTTTACCATCTTTTTGAAGTTTATCTAGACAAAATAATATATTTTGGAGTGTGTATTTTTTCAGCTATTATACAGCATGCACAGAAACATGACGAACACCTTGATGATGGTGCGTTTTTCACGCTGTCTGACTGGCACCATCAGCCCGCAGATTCGACTGCGTCTGAACTTAAGGCTGAAACAAAATACAGTTGACTCCTATCTTTTTTTTTCTTTTTATATGTGAACAGCGAGTTTCTGAAGAACGCACGCACAATATTTGCGTGCGCAAAAAGGTATATAGTGGTCGCCATGTGCCCATCTAAAACGCGGATTTATGACCGGTGCACTCGCAGTGGTGGCGACTCCTTCGCTTTGCGTACGCAAAGCTTTTGCGTACGCTATTTGAAAACTCGCTTTACTAGCAGTTTCTCGTACGATGACTCAGCGGTTTGGGTTGCTCCGAGCAACTTGAGGGCCAAAAGCGTCGGTACTCCACCGCCGCACCCTCCCTCCCCCTCCCCTCCAATTCTAAAATTCTTTATTAACTCGGAATGGGGATATATAACCGAGCTTGGTGCCACCTTGATCAAACAAAATTTCGCAGTTCGCAGAAACCGCTTTTTTTTTTTTGCACTCCACTCTTTTTGCTTTTATTTATATTTATCGGTCTACTATAGCTCCTTTCATTGGCTGCGTGTCATTTGCGCCGATAAATGAAGTCTCCCGTCAAAGCCGACCGCCTAAATCGAGTCTCACTTCATTGTCAAGATGAAACAAATTGCGGAGATCTTATTAGGTGCCTCAAGAATTTTCGTTTTTCAACTTTGCTCCTTGACAAACGCTCTTTTATGTCTTTTTTTATTTCATAAGTCGTAAATGTGCTGTAAAAAAAAAAATGGAATGTGCTCCACGAACAATACTCATTGTGGCAGTCTTGACCAAGTGGTTCTGTGGCGCCTACTGGCTTTTCTTATTTTGTAACATTAAATAGAAATAGGTAAAATATAGGCGTATATGCTGCCTAGTTGCCCACTGCCATGATACCACGGCTGGTATCTGTGAGTAGCCTGACCTCAGTCCGTTTAATAGCCTCGTGCACACTTAGGGTCGAGGACAGCCTAAGAAGCGTATCACGTTCACGGTTCGTGATTGGCCTTCCGGCGTCCTTGAAGGCCGATGCCGGAACCTGATTGGCTACCGAACGATGATAAGATGCTCAGGAGTTGGCCATGCCCTTCAAAGACGTCGGTGACCATCAGGCGAGAAATAGGAAGCACGGCTCCTCAGGCATCCAAAACAAACTCGGCCAGCAATTTTGTTTTTTTCACGTTTGGGCGTTATTTAAAAGCTTAGATAAAAAAAAATAGAGCAATAACTTAAACTATGGTGAGCGTTTGCAAAATAGTGGCGAAAACTTCACGCTCAGATTGCTGCCTCGTGCGCATGCGTGGCGTTACCAATAGGGGCAAGGAGGGTATGCGGGGTAGAGAGAGGCTAAGCCAAGCCTGGAGAACGCTTGGAGACGATCAACGCGTTCGCCTACTCGTCGCGGCTATTATTGGAAACGGGACCCGTAAACCACGTGACCCCGATTGTTTGCAGTTGGAAACACTTTCAAACCTATATATACTACTGTAACTGGGGCGGCTCCTGTGACTTCTTCTAGCCATTTTAGGTGAAACTAATGCGTGGGCGGTGTACGGGGCGCTAAACACATCGGACGTAAGAGGCCTTCTTACACCTGATGTGTTTTTCAAGCTCAAGCAAGAAGGTTATAATGGGCAGGAGAGGGCGTCCGTATTCTCCATGTATGGAGCGATGTGTAACGGAAGTGGGCATGGCCCTGAATGTCGCCTCAATCTCTCGGCCAACGATGGCGATCCTTTTCCAGCGTCTTTTTTTTTCTTCTGACTAATTTTTCCTATCTTTTTCACAGTGTCTGCTAATTTTCATAGTGATTAAGAAACTCTGGTTAACGAACGCCGCCACGTAATTGGGGGCAAACAACCGCGTTGCCATGGGATTGCCGTGGCAACGCGGTTGTTTGCCCTACATTTACATGGCGGCGTTCACTGAATCAGTGTCAAACAGGTGAGATTTGGAGCCCAACACTTGCCTGACTACTAGGAAGTCGGCGTGTGGCGGACGCTCTCGATATTTTGGCTTTGAGAAAGCAAGCGTATCAGACTCCGTACACACGAACGCTGAGAATGGCACCAGATTGAGAAGGTCATACAAGCCCTGCTTCCAGCAGGTGTTCGTTTCTCTCGGTGATGATGAGAATGCTGGTGCCCATGGAAACTTCTTTTCGTGGGCCGATCGCGTCGACAAGCAGCCGCGACAGCGGGCAGACAAAACAAACCGCGGGCACGGAGCGGACGTAACCTAAGCCTAACGTGGCCGACCGAGCGCCGAGCAAACGATGGGAGCTTGTATAAGAGCGCGTCGGTGCGCAAGGCAGTCTGGAATTGAGTTCTTTCTGCCAGCGCCGCCGAGCACGACATCATGCCGCGGGTCCTGGGGTATTTAAACGTCCTTGGGCTCGAGGTAAAAATATGCCCGGCAAAGCCAACAAAGCCGTGCCGTCCCTTCCTGCACGTGCGCTCGGGGTTTCGCCGATATTAAAAATTTCTGACAGAGTCGGCCGAACGTGGCGCGAGCGGAAATGTCACAGAAAGCTGCCCCCTCTGCGATCCCGAAGAGAGCTGACGTTCGGATTGAAACTTACTTACTATTTTTTCTGTGTGCGTCGCGTCCTGCAGCAACTATAGCGGCGGTCTAAAACGGTCGCACGAGAAAGACAGTGGCACGTCGTTTTGTAAGGATGAAAGAGACGCGTAGGTATACAGCTAAAGGGGTTTGTAGCAAAAGGTAGGCGGCATTTTGCAATTCTGCTTCCTTCTGTGGAATGGGGTTCCGCTTGACGTCCTTTTGAGATTGCGAGAGACAATTTCAGCGAAACAACGTTTGTTTTTGCGTTTCACCAAAGCAGAAATGTAGCGTGTGACGCGCGTCGCTTCATTAAAAGTAAGAACAAAACGATGCTTTATCTTTTTTTTATTTTGTTGCTATGGAAAACTGACGCTTAAATAAATTCTTCGCGTTAGTAAATTGCGGAAGCTCTATCTTGTTTATTTTGTTTATATGTGCGATATGTTTTTATTTCTTGATTCCTGTAAGAGATTTGAAATTAACGTTATACAGGGACGTATATTGTGAAATTACAGTTCGTTGTTTATTGACTGATTGACTGAGAGATTGATTGAAGGTGTCTTTATTCGGGGGATTCACCCGCGAGTTATTTGTAACCTTTTCCTCATAGATTACGCGGCATTGTTCCGGAACAAACGAGTTTCTCCCAGCAGCGCATGCAGTTCGGGCGTTCGGGATTGACTTGGCCCATGGGCTGCTCGCTGCCGATGCAGATTTTGTTCGTCCGGCGTCCGCCGCTATACGGCAGGAGCCAGCTAGAGCCACTAAATGAGCTGCGCTTAGGGTATCGGCAGTCCGCTCCCGATATTGTTGTGGGCGCCGCCATCTTGGTGCTTGTGCGGAGCAGACGCAACTGCCGATCGTCAATATTTAAGAGTGCGGTTTCCTCAGTATATATTTCGGTGTTAGGAAGCTCATGCAATATAGCTTTGCTCTGTCGCGAACTGTTTAAACATTTCTGGAGAAGGAAAAGCGTTTCTTGTGGTTTAAAATAAAGTTTTAGATAACTGGCAACCGTGATTTTAAGCTCACAAGAGGGGCAAGTGTCGTTACTCTGAAGTGTAGCTTATTTAGTGGCACTAGGATCCAACAGCCAGCGCTTTACATGAGCCATATTAAAACTGGCTCTGATTTTAGAGTGCATCCAAAATTGCCACGTTCGAACCATTAAAACGTATTTTGTGAACACCCCATTTACTAATGGTGTTGAGTCGGTAATGAGTATGTCAGACCATGCACGAGTCGCGGTGGTAGGTAGAAAGGAGCTTCTGACCGTCGTGCCTCTTTTTAGCGCCTGTACGCATACGGCGCGTGCTTTTCTCGCTTTCGGCATTGACGAACATGTACGTGCTGAGCTGTGCTGAGCATGTGATCTGTACAACCCAGGATGTATAAACAAAAAGGTTTTGGCCGGTGCGATCTCCAGTATTCGTCGCGTATGGCGGGTGCTCAGCTCGTTTTCTGAGGCGAGAAACAAGCGTTTGCTCGCCTCTAAAGATAGCAGTCTGGGCTGTTATTTTGTAAACAATTGAAGCGGTGTATAAACGGTATGAGTATCTTTCAGCGTCTCCTCACTGGTGTTAATAAAACGTTAAAAAACACGTTTAGCGTGTTATCAAAAGACTAACATTGATTTCCTTTTCGGTTTTCTCGTAATTCTTGTTCTCCTTTCACACATTTATTGTCCTTGTCCAACATGGGCGACCGGGACATTTCTGAAGACGTGAAGAGTGCGCGATGTACAGATTTCAGCGGCGTTCAAGCTGCTCGAATGCACCAGGCGCCCGTAGCTTTGGCTTCATAGCCATGCATGAAAAATTGTGCCAAGCAAATGGCGTACGGCACGCGCCGTTTCCTTGACACCGGGCGCGGCCAAGACAAATTGTGTTGCGTTACAGTGACCTAGAATGGGGTAGTGAGCTCACCGCCCTCTCTCGCTCATGCTACGAGGTGATGCGGTCTATTAGCGCCGAGATGTTTCGGTGGCGCCCTCTTATGGTTTCCCTCCGTGTCGTCACGACTGAGATTTGCCTCGCCGTGACGTCACCAGTTGTTGTTCTGGCTACTTACTATCGGGTGCGACGACGAGTTCGATGGTGTGTTTAAAAAGCACGGTAGAAGCGGGAGCTATCGCAATCCGAAACTAACACCGTCAAAGTTGACAATCTGACAGTGCTCATATGCCCAGTGGTTGGGCCAATCGTGAAAAGCTGACCACAGCGACGCTCTGGCCGCGACATCGCTAATTAGCGCCGAGATGTTTCGGTGGCGCCCTCTTAGCTGGTTTCCATCCGTGACGTCACGACTGGGATTTGCCTCGCCGTGACGTCACCCACGTGCTCTCAGCTACTTACCATCAGGTGCGACGACGAGTTCGGTGGTGTGTTTAAAAAGCACAGTGGAAGCTAAGAGCCATCGCGAAACTAACACCGTCAAAGTTGACAATCCTGACAATGCTCATATGCCCATGATTTGGCCACCGTGTTGGCCAATCGTGTGAAACTGACCGGAGCGACGCTGGGTCGCGCACACCGCTAATATCGGAGGCCGACGGGAGGCACGCCTCCGATATAGACCGCATCACCTCGACGGACGAAAAAAAAAACACCAACACAAACACGCGCTGATACGCACGCGATCGCAGGAGTGCTGAGGGAAAGCTTCAGGACGAATCCACCGCAGCGCAATCTCTTAATTGTTACATGAACCGCCTCTGCAAGCAGGCGCGGTGAGCCTGACTACCCCATTCTGGGCCACTGCAGTTGTATATGTTTATACAACCGGAGGTTAGCCAAAATGGGCGTCTGGTGTCTCAGCTATAGATGGGAAGTTTAGCCAGTATAATAAAACCACTGGCGTGGGGGTCTTTAACGTGGACCACGCTGTAGTGATACACGATCGCTCGCCGTACGATGCTCATCCAGATGGAAACTGGCAGGGGATGAACTCAGGAGGTTCTGCAGCACGAGCTTTCACTCATAGCGCCGAGATGTTTCGGTGGCGCCCTCTTATGGTTTCCCTCCGTGTCGTCACGACCTGGATTTGCCTCGCCGTGACGTCGCAGTTGTTATTCTGGCTGCTTACCATCGGGTGCGACGGCGAGTTCGATGGTGTGTTTAAAAATCACAGTAGAAGCTAGGAGCCATCGCAATCCGAAACTGACACCGTCAAATTTGACAATCTGACAGTGCTCATATGCCCATGGTTTGGCCAATCGTGGAAAGCTGACCACAGCGACGCTTTTGGCCGCGCACATCGCTAATACTTCAGATTTCACTTTTACAGCTGAAACTGCAGCAAATAAATTTAGCAAGAGAGCTCGGGGTCGTTGCTTTGAAGCGTTCTTCTAAAAACGATCGCTCGCGGCTAGAAATGCATGTCTCAAAGCAAGGAGCGCGGGCTGGTTCGCGCTTGCCGGCTTTGGCTGCAGTCTCAGAAGAACTGCTGGAGAGCTGCGGGAATTGAGGAATGAGTTGTAACCATTCTCCCTAGAATAATCAAAAGCCTGTACATCAGAGTTTAGAACGTTATCGTATCGAGATCGAGCGCAGACACACATAAGACGCGACGGCTGCTTCACCGTTCGGCTGAACGTCATGTCCAGCAGGCCCAGCGTCGGAAGATCCTCGGCGTCTGACTTTAGCCCAGTTATTGAGTTGACGCCATTCAAATGTGATGACCTGCGGTTAAAGAAGAAAAAATCGTTCCCAGAACTTATCTGAAGAAAAAAAATAAAATATAAATGCATGTATGAAGTAGTGATGCCGTGACAACGCGCAATTCCCCCATGCCGCACGTCATCTGTTCACTTTAAAAACCAGTATGCAGTGAGCAACGACGGCGAGCTACAACTGAATAGCCCAGCCAATCCAACACGCTTTTTATGGCATTACAAAAACAGAAAGTAAAAAAGCGTGGGTTGTACAACTTTGAGCGGCGCTTTCAAGCGGCGCGAAAGTGCATGGAGCCATTATCTTTGGCCATAGCTAGGCACCGGAGTTTTCGGTTTAAACCGGTAAAAACCGATAAAAGTACGCCGAATCCATTTTCAGGAAATTCGGTTTTGACCGAAAAGGTCAGTTTTAGGTTCGGAATTTTTTGGCTTAAACCGACAAAAACCGATAAAAGTACGTCAGAATCCATTTTTCTAAAAATTCAGTTTTAACCAGATAGGTGACTTTGACCTTCGAGTCGTACCGCAGAGCCGTGGGAAAAAGTGGAACGACAGTGTCTATCGAAACGTGTCCAGAATAGTATGGGGTACGCGGGTGCCATTACGACGTTTTGGTTTAATGTGCGCATCATCAGTCAGGACTGCGAAATCCAGAAATGCCCTATGACTTCGCCATGTACGAGCGTGTTTTCAAACTCATTGTAAGGACGACTGACTCGATGTAAGCTCTGCAAGTTGTGTTGAGCTTCAAAACGTCGCACCGTGTCTCTTTCGGCGGTCACAATTGGTTGGTTGGCCAATTCTGGCTCAGGCAGCGCTTTATCTCCTTAGCCTGCCTGTGTCCAGTGATAGCGTTGAGCGGGCATTCCCGAAGCTCAGAGCCATATTAACAGGAAAGAAAGTGTGCGAATCAACAGGAGAACCTGGTAAAGTACATGTGTGTGTACTATAATAAGATCACCGTAATCCTCATGTACAGAAGATGAAGTTACGTGTTTTTGGGCATAGGCTTCATATCTGAGCTGTTTATACTTCTGTGTTTTGTTCTTGTTCCTTTCACAGTTGCACTTTGCCAAATAAAGTGTCCATTTCTTTTTCAATGTATCTCTACCATTATTCTTTGAGTGATCACAAATATCAGAGCTACAAGGAGCATCTGATCCGAGTGTCCGTTGGTATTTATTTTATATTCACTGAAAAAAGCCGATAAACTTTTGTGGGCATAAATATACGCCGAAAAAAAACAATCGCATTTTATAATAAGCACCGAAAAAGTGCGCCGAATTTTGAAAAAATAGAAACCGAAAACGCGGAACCTTAGCCACAGCCTTTTATTTCGAGGTATACGAGGTGTCCCGGAAAAAAACATTCAGGGTTTTTTTCCACCGCAAAAATTAACTACGGATCGCCAAACGTTCATTTTCCGCCAAAACGTAGCCGCTAGAGGTCCAAACCCGATGCCAATGTTTCCAGTACGAACCGATATATTATTTAAAATTTATAGGTAATTTTCTGAAAATTTCAAAGTGAAAGCGGCGGCAGGCGAAATTCTCGAATACCACGAAGCTCTATCACTGTAGCTTTATGGCCCCAGGAACCGAAAACGGGCAAAAATGGACCCCATTTTCTTATGGCACGCATGGCAGGTCCAGTCTGTACAAGCTCGAGGGAAACAGCAACAACAACCACAAATGCTCTAGCTTGGGACATTTGGTACTAATATCGCCATCTCGTTGAACCCATTGAAAATAAATCCCGCCAAAAAACTGTCTCGTCAAATTTATTTACACAAATACGGAAACACCAAGACTTTTAGCTCTCCCATAAAGGTCTTACATTTAAGATATAAAACACACTCTAGTACGTCTACCATTCTTTTTTTCGCCTTTATCACCCGAGTATTTTTATTTTCAAAATTTCCTCAAAATGCACCCAAAACAGTGCAAAACTGTCATATTTCTGGATTTTATTAAACACCTTCAGCGTCTAAGGGGAAAATCTAAGGTAGTATGACCTTCATTGCATTTTCAAGAATGAACCAGTAGAAGTAATCAATACCTCTGGTTCATTCATGAAGTCCGAAGACTAATGTGTAGCAGTTATCCATTAAGTGACGCGCGTGGTGAATCATGCCTATAAAGGGGCACTGAAATCATTTTTGTTAAAGGTCGTTTTTGATTTTATATTGTTTAAAGGTGTTCATTCCCGCATATACCGAGTCATATATTACAAAACCGCCTATTCATCTCGGGGCAAGAGAAAACAATGTGGACTCTTTTTTCTCGCGGACTGCATTGTGGACCAATGAAAGCACTACAATACGCGCAGATTCCGAAGGATTTTATTATAACTTTTTTCACCGCGGGCAAAGCCATCGCTTGCAACTCCCAGAGAAGTTCCCTTCGTCGACCACTTCACTCGGAAGAAAATTCTTCCTAAAAAAGGTGTGTCCCGATTTTTGAACACACTTTTAACGAGCGAATAAGCTGCGCACGATTATAATTTCGGGTTTGTTGGGATGCTAAAAGCGTCTGGATTGAGTTGTCACCACAAGGACGATCTCAGAATCGATTTCAGGTGCCGCCTCTAATGCGCTGGCGTTAGTACCCACATGACAGGGAAAAGCTGACGGGTTCCGTCTGTGGACAAAACAGTGGAAAGGGAAGCGCGCTGCACAAAGAGGAGGAGAGTAGTGAAGGACAAAGCCGAGAGGGAGGCGACGTCAACGGGGCGGAAGCCAATGCAAGCGCGAATGCTGGGGCGAGTCTGAACTTGCAGGCGTGCGGAGCTCATATGCCTTGGTTTGTGCCACAAAATGGAGTGTGAAACAAGTACTAAGTGCTAATCCAAGCAGGCGGCAAAAAAATTAAAAAAATTATCCATGGTGGATTTTTATTGAATGCGTTAGCAAGACCCTTGTAAAACACTACCTCTGGGAAACGCTAACACTGACCCCGTAACGAAGCCAAGGAGATGTAGCGAAAAATAGAGGAAACAAAAGAGAAAGCCGAAAGTGAAAGCCAAAGCAGAAAATGTGAAGGGGTGAGCGTTAGCGTTTCATAAGGGTCATGCTAACACTTTCCCTAAGGATCCATTCATGGATCTTCTCTGCAGCGGAGCTGTTGAAGGGCTAGTTTCCCCAGGATCGTGTCCGATACCAAACAAATGTCGACACCCGTGGTCGACACAATATTCTGGTTGCCGCCGTCGCTCATAGATGGCGGTAGCTGTCCAGAGTGTTGTGTTTGCCGGTTGTCTGCTTGCCGCCGTCGCTCATAGATCGCGGCAACCTTTCCAGCCTCGGCAACCAGACAACTGGTTGCTGCCGTCGCTCATAGATGGCGGCAACATTTCTTCGGAGGAAGAAGAGCGGGAACGGAACGAGCGGCGATGTGCGCAGCAGCGCGAATGGTTCCGCAACCGCCGCGAGGCCGCTATCGCCTAAAGTTCCACTGCGTCGAGCGCTTCAGATTCCCTTGCGAAAGAAGAGCAGATCGCTCGCCTGGAAAGTCACCGCCGAGAACAGAAGCTACAGCTCCACTGCTCTTCCTTCTTCACCAGAGTAGAAAGGCTAAAAGATTTTTACATGCATTTTTTTTTTGGAGCAGAGAAGCATAACGACGAGCTAAAAAGGGGAAAACGTATGAATGGGTAAGAGTAACTTTTCTTTCTTTTCAATTATTCTACTCCTCCGTTGAGACTGTCACATGCACGCGTGAAATGACCAAGCGACGGGTTCCTAAGTAGCTTCGTTTCAATTAATACTAACAAGAAAAAGAATCAAGTATTTAAATGAATTCAAGACTAATGTCATAACACTTCATTAAAAAAATTATATATATTGACCTCAAGCACTGTGAGGTGATGAAAATTATAATCTCCTCCATACTGCGTTGTTTAAGTGATCTGAGCTAGTTACCTAGACGAATGAACAAATATTACAAAATGTGCCTCATAAAATACTTCAAATGTTTTCTGAGAAAGAAACAAAAAAAACATATTGACTTTTACTACGGGCATTGTTTTAACATCATGTTTCTTGTTATGAGCATATGCATCTCCACTTAATGTTCGCGAGACAAGAGACCTGCGTTTGACTACTACCGTCTTCCCCACTCCCCCACCCCCCCCTCACACACACGTACAATAATCAGTGAAAACATCTATGAAACGAAAGGGGTGACCTATATTAATTTCGAATGACGCCTCTTGCTTTGAAATTCGTTCCTCGATGCTATTGGTTATTAAACGCGCCTCTCTTATTGGCTACCGAGAATAATTCTATGTTCTGGAACTAGCCGTTCGTTGCGTCTGTAAAAATGTCAGTGACAACATATAGGTCGCACACATCCGCAACACACATGGGTGTGCGTTCCTCACGGACGCTCTCATTCGCGTCTGCGTTCCTTCAAAGAAACATTCGCAGGGGCACAAATAGAGATCTCGCCGCTGAATTCCACCCAGGTCTCGGCGTCCGCGCGCCACCACTAGAGAATCACGTAAAAAGTCTCCGGGTTTTACTGGCCCCCTCAGCGTTGAGCAAGACGCAGTCAGAGTGACCCTTCGCCCCTTTTTCTTCTTTCATTCGGTTCCTTACCGTCTCTGCTTTTATCGGTCCCTCTTCAGTTTTTTTTTTTCTTTATACGCCTATTTATGCTCGGCGTGTTTATTTGTTTTACGACCAACCAGAATGGGGGGCAGACCCTCGAGTTCTCACCCTTCCCGGAGCGTGCCAACATAACGGCAACTGCTCCTCGGAGTTACTCACAGAGGCTTTCATTATTCCTGCTTTCTTTCTCGAACCCCGGTTCCGCACAACAACGCTGCGAGGGTAGCATCCTTTCTTCTTTATCTTTGTTACTTTCCTACCTCCGTGCTTCGTTTCGAAATCACGATGGACCGCGGAGGAGACTACGAATCTGCCACGAGCCAATGCAGGGCCGTGCCAATACCACGTGACCTTCGGGAGGAGCTCGGCGACACACAATGAGGAGAGGTCACGTGACACGTTTACGGCACTGGATTGGCCACGAAACCTTGTATCGTCAGCCACTGTCCGTCGTAAGGTGGAACGCTGTACACCTATAACAATAATCTTTTCTCTCTGTCTCTTTCTATGTCCAACGCACTGCCCTGTTGAAACTTTCTCTCTCTCTCTCTCTCTCTCTCTCGCTCTGCCATCATTTGCGCTTTCATTATCTTTATTTCCTTCTATTTCTATATTTTTTTTGTTCGTCTCGTAGTGCGCGACTTAAATCGATGAAGGTGAGTCCGAGCTTGAGTGCCAGAGCCTGGTGTTGAGTGTGCGGGCAGCAGGGTACTCGGTCCCACCAGGCGTCTGTCCGCGAGAGATAATAAACGAGGGTCTAGGCTGTCTCCGGTGGCAGAGACGGAAGTTTTTACGGTCCCCACCGCCTCGACGACAAGGTTGCCTGCGTTGGAGACACCGCGTGGCTACGTCCGGTGACACTTCGGACCTCGTATACCCGGGGTGGAGGGCCTTACTCGTCACGATTCATAAAACGGCGTGACCCGGCTCGGAAATTTTACACATACGAAGCAAACGAAATACTTGTACATTGATTTTTTTTCTTTTTAAGACGAAAAGGGAAGGGTTTGAGAAAGTCCGAAGAGACATGTTATTAGACTATCAAAGTCATGTATATATTTTGGGGTCGTATAGATATTTATGCACCGAGTGAGTCTAGTATCAAACTCAACAGTCAAAACTACGAAAGATATATATTTTTTTTTATCCTAGATGGAATGGCTTGATACTTGGATAGACTTCGGTTGCAGCGGATTGACTCGGCACGGTATGATGGTTTGGAGAAAACAAGCGGATTGGGGCACTGATTTTTTTTGCCTATTTGACGAATCAGTAACAGGTAGTTGACTATTTGATAAAGTAAAAATGCTGAACTCAGATCTTAGCATCAGGCCCAGACGCAGAAAAGTATTTTCCGTCAGTGGTTGTCACTAAAGTATTATCTATAGCACCGATATATTTGGACGCTTTTACCTTGCTCTGAATTTTGAGCCGGTGTTGCTGACACTGCCGTGAGTTAGAGTGATCTATTAAAACTGGCGAGCGCAATTCCCTCAAATCTAGCTTCGGTGAAAGCACCAAGGAAGCTATTTCTGAATTGAAGCGAATGAAATAAAATACGGGAGCAGCGACTGAGGCGCGGTAAGAGTAAAGTTCGATTCCATATAACCTCGTTTGTAGCAGAAAATATAAAAAACGCATCTCGCAACAAAAAGCACAAAAATTGGCCTATGCTTTTTTGTGCTTTTTTCGGATTCTGATTTTTACCTTTTCTCTAATTATTTCGTATCTAGCATATTTCAATTAATCTTGTTTTGTCTCGAAAGCTTAAATTACTTTCTCAACAACTTTTAATTTATTGTCTGCCCAGTTTTTTTTTTTTTTTCTTGAACGTCTCTGAGTTATTGAATAGTTAGTTTCTTCTATATGCGGATCGCAAGTTCGTCTGCTTCTTTTTCAGTGCTTGTGGTGACGTTAGTAAGACGCCGAGCTCTGATTGGCTCTGATATGAAGGATAGTGGGTAGACCTCAAGACAGCTTTTCTTTGAGGTCTACCCACTATCCTTTCAGTCAGTAGCCAATCAGAGATCGGCGTCTGTTCTGACGTCACCACAAGCCCTGCAAAGAAGCAGACGAACTTGCTCTCCGCATAGTAATGTACTGATTCATCAGCATCACGTGCTCGATAGCGTAAACGTTACAGGCGCAGTATGTTTGCAGTAAATAGTTTTAAGAGTATGATGAGAATATTATCGAGACTCTATAGAACTAGAAGTTTGATACCTGTGTATCTTCCGAGCTCTCTCTCTGGCGTCTCTAAAGCCGCGGTCGCACCTCTACTACATCAGACAGGAGACAGTCTGTAAACGCCGTCTGATGCGTGATTCGTTCTAACTCTCTTTCTCCCTAACTATCGCCAGGCACACACTGTCTGGTGAGAGTTAGGGGAAGAAAATTGGCCTAGAAAGAGCGGGAGGAATCATACGTTTGTCTTTTTAGACTTGGTCTAGGTGGCGCAAGCTACCGCCCGTTACAAAGGGTATAGCCATTACCATCCATCCATCCATCCATCCTTCCTTGCGTGTCGGTCCCGTCGCATTGGTCATACAATAACCGTCTGCAGACGTGCTCCAAGCCTGCATATGTAAAGCGAACCGGGCTTCGAACATGCTTGACATGCTTCCGCAGATAATTATCTTTTCATGCTTGCAGTGAACACCACGACTTTTTGCAGGAATGTAATGCAGTCTGGCCGCGGCTTTGGTGGGCGCTCCAACCTAGAGGGCGTTTTTCGCAGATTGTTTTACTCCAGTTCCGCGGCAACGCTCTCTCCGTGACCCGCTAAGAGAGCCGTACTATCTACATACAAGGCTGGCGTCGCGCATGCGCAGCAGGGCAGTGTCTTTGTTGCGCAGAACTTATCTGAGGGGAAAACCAAAACGGTCCACGAAAACTCTTTTATTTCTAGGAACCAGAACGAACGGGTGGCTGCGGTTTCTTTCCAAAGAAATACCGCGCTTCAGAACGAAAATTAAAACTACATAGCGGAGACTGATTTATACAATGAAAACAATTAAATTATGGCGGCCTCTTTGCAGGATAAGGCAACGTAGTATTATTATTTTATTTTTTTATGAGGAAACTAACTTGGATCTTCAGATTCCAGAAATCTGGGGAAGGATTTGGAGGCGGGAAAAAGAAACTCGCGGCTTACCGACACAGAATTTAGCTTGCGATAAAGCCGGGAGCGGGGCGGGCGTAAAGATACTACCGGCGATGATCAGAACAAACAGGGAGGATATTACATGGATTAAAGGCAGTTTACTTTCTCCAGTTTCGGAATCCGCTCACCTTATCAGAGACGGCCTCCATCTCCGAAGCCCTTCGGAGCAATTTTCTCTGCGGGAACCAATAGGAAGTTCAATGAGAAGCAAGAAAAGGAAATGCCATCTCCTTGCCTAACCCTATAAGAAATAACTGATTCGTGTTTGTCTCTCGCTTCTTTCTTCTATTTTTTTTTTTTCTGTTCTTCTGGAAACGAAGATTGTTGGGGAAGCCACAAGAATCCGCTTAAGAACCGAATGTGTTTTTTGGGGAACGATTTCTCTGGAGGAGGGGAGCCACTCTTAGGAGGCTTGGGGTAATTCGTGCTCTTGTTTTATCTATTTATCCATGTGTATCATTTGGATTGTTTCTATTTCCATACCCATATCCCGAAGAAGTGTGCCGCAGTGTATTCCAAAACTTCGACAGCATCTGTTCGCATTATCTTCTAGGCTAAGCTGCGCAAATACCCATGTTTACAAACCCTGCATTTCTGTTTTCGATTCTTTACTAACTTCGGTATCTCTTAAGATGTTCTGTTCTAGGGACCGTAATAGAGGGTTAGGAGATAACGTACATGCGGATGGATGAACGCAGCGGCAGAGCGATACCGCCGTAGAGCTTGGCAGTACCATCTTCCAGTTGTCCAAAATGTAATCTCGAAAGCGGGGGCCGTTTGCTTTGGTTCCTTTTGGTTCTTGGGTTCTTTTGCTTTCCGATATCCAGTTTTACTCCGACTTGGACCGCAACAGCGGCTGCCACTTGGCAGGGTACCTTCAAGAAGCGTGGTGTCAAGACTGCTTCCTGAACTTTGATTGGATTAACCGGCTAAAGAGTGTGTTCATTCTGGGCAGCTCATTGGCTGACTCGGACGAAGCGCGCCGTTACGTGTCTGCTTTCCAAGTGCGTGATTGGTTCTCTATAGCGTTTGTAGCCTTCGCCGTGTTCCAACTTCCGTTAAAACGGGACATATTACCTTGCCGCCGAACATATTTCATTTCTGATAGCCATCGCTGAGGTTCTCAGATATAAGCAGTCTTGTCCACCACGTTTTTTCTTTTTTTTATTTTTTATTGCTTCATTGATTTAGATTTTAGTTCTTTTTTAGTTGGCGTATTTACTCTGGTCGGGTTCTATGTGACGGTATTGAACCGAAAACGAGTTTTGGTATTTCATTACCTTTCCCGTGCGCAACGCTTTTTTTGTCTTTGCTATGTTATTAGATTATGAAGGCCAAGTCGATCGATATTCTGTACATTTCAACTGATTATATAGATTAGAAACCTGCTACACAACGCGGTGATTTTTGCTTTTCAATCTTCTCTTCATATTTGTTTTCCTACAATCTGTATTTGGTTTCTTCCTTTTTTTTTACGCCTGCAAACCTGCTTTGAGTGCGGCAGACAGTTTTTTTATCGTGGTTATGAGAAAGTAATTAATACGTACGACAAAAGTCGTTTATTTTTTCATTATTTGGCGCTTTATGTATTTTGCAGTAGAGAGACAGTCTGGCCGGTATCAGTACGAAGAGATTCCCGAAGTCTGCAACGTGCATCACATAAATCTGATTACACGAATGCACCAAGCGCCAACGATCGGTCCTAACAAAACCGCGATATGTCAAAAGGGGAAGCACGTTCAAAATACGCTCGAGGATCTTGCTTCTTAAATTATCCAACCGCTGCTTTAGCTGCCTTTTTACGACACAGTCTCAGTAACTTTAAATGAGGTGAAATTTAATTTAAGTCGTATTGTAATGCGACGAAATGAGCACTGCCGTTGACAACATTGAAACTGTCTAAGTTAGTACCGAATCGTTGTCAGTCGGAACTAGGGAAATATCTTCCGCGTTCCATCCAGTTCAAGAATGTAGTTCTTATTGCGTTCTTTCATCTTGAGTGAGGAACTTGTCCAACGTTCTACGGTCTCGCTTTATGCCCATTCACACCTCAGAGAGATCGAAGGTGAACCAGGTAGCCATGCGCACCGTACTTTGTCTCACCTCAAGTCTGGATGCAACCGACGTTCCCAGCTGATGAGGCCAATCAAACAACGTCAAAAGTGCCCCAAAATGGTGCCTTTGTATTCGATTTATTTTATTAATTTGCCTCAAATGCGTAAGTGTCACTAAGGAGGACATTGTATAAACCCAAATTGACCCAAAATATAACACATGGTACAACATATTAAGCCTTGGTTAGATAAGCAAACATCTTAGGCTCTTTTAAAAAATGCAAATTGTGATTGAGACTATGGGAACAGGAAGGTGGCTTCAGGGCACACACTGTAGATGGTATGCGAAAGAGTGATGAAGTAGATCGCGCGAGCATATGGGATGCCAACTTCGTCATATTCCTGCGCGTGCTCTATCATCGCTGAACCAGTCATGTACAGAGAAGATCCAAGTGACTTGCGCTTTGGACGTTGTTTCTTCGGTACCATCTGCTCGTAGTTTCGGCTGCGCTTAATCTTAAGGTCCAACGCCAGAAAGAAACAAAAGAAACAAGAGGACATTACCTGGACGCGAATAAAAAATCGTTTTTCCCAGGCAGTTGCAAGCACTCTAGGCCAGGATAATTACGGGCAGTCATCGCCCGGTGTGGCTGCCTTCCATCTGTCATTCGGAGCGGGAAAAAAGGCTGGACGTTGTCGTCCTGCTGTATACCTCTGCCGCGGAAAAGATTACACAGCGAGGATGCATCCGACGGGGCCGCCATTGCAAGGCAACGATAAGCAGGCACTCGACTGGGAAGAGTGATTGACGGTGGTTGGCCCAGTAATGGCGTTCTGCCCGCTTTCGGGAGAAAAAAAACCAGAGTTTGAGTATGCCGTTGCAGTGCTGAGCAGTGTTAGATGGGATTAGAGGTACCAAACACGATTTCAGGAGAGGGCGGAAATTCGACCAGTTACGTGAAGGGGAAATTAAGTACGCTATATACTGCGGACAACCTTCTGCGGCTATGCAGTCGCCACAGAAAGGCCTGGAGATTGACGTCAGTTACATGACAAAGCCGCAAACACCGTCCATCTTGGCGTCGCCGTACACCGGCATAGCGGCGGTGCTGCAGGCATAAAACTGAGCAAGACAGCGAGTCTTATCTTCGGGGTGGTATATGGTTCCAAAAACTGCAGCCTGCTGCACCTGCTGTGCCACAGGCGTTTCAGCCGTCTAACATGTCGCTCGGTGTGCCTTGCTGAGAGATAGAGAAAGACACCTTCCTTGGTTTTTGTTTTCCAGAACAAGGACTGACCTTTTTTGGCGGCTGGCGGCATGAAGCTTCCGAAAGGACAAGGCACAGAAGAGAGCAGGCATCGGTCCCTTTCGTCTTTGACTGGCACCGCAAAAACCTTCCTCGGGGCTCAGTGAGTTTGCATCATTTGCATCTGCTATTGCCTTTGGAATATTTAGTTAGGCTGTAAAAGATGGCGGCGACATGTCGTCAATCCAGAGCTCGACAGAGATTCTAGTTGATGAAGTTAGAACGATCCCTGGAGACTTCATTTAAGATGTTAGATACATATGCTTAAATTTTAGTTTATTTCTCACTTGGAATTAAAGAGCTAACACATGGGGCGAGCGTCTTTTAAGACTGAACTTCAAAGAGAATAACTAAGGTCCTTCAAGAGAATGGAACTTGCCTGACTTGTCTCTTCCACAATAATGGTCACTAACAAAAAACGAAAAATTTAATTGAAATTACGACGGCTTCGTTTATAAGTGTTAATTCAAACTCGACAGTCAATGTTATTTTCGTTCTAAGGTTCCTTCGTGTCGTTTCCGGTCGGTCTTACAATTTTATTTTTCGGTTTGCCTTTTTTTAAAGTTCGATAAGAATCTTGAAAGCGTAACGTTGTGAAAAGTTTGTCCATGTTTACTTCTTTAGAACATCAAGTGTCACAGGTTGGAATGTAAAGTACCGCTCAGTCGCAAACTGGTCCCAAGTTTTAAGCCACTCCAATGTTTTAAGCTCTCAACCATCCGTGTTCAATGCATTTGAATGTCCCGATAGCTCAGCATTTTATGGCAGTATCAGAAAATGCTTTTTTTTATTGTTTTCATACTATAAACCTTATCTTTGTGATGTGTATAAAAAGCTCGCTAGTAGAAGTGGCGCTATGCCTCGTTCGCTCATAACTGTTTACTTCAAATTAATAACACCTAAAATCAGTTCGAACATTAGTTCAAAAGCACAGGCTACATCGCACGGGCTAGGCAAACATGAGACTACACTTTGGCGCTGCTTTCATATGAAAAATTGGGTGCCTGTCCTTCAATTATGAACTGAAAAAAGGAAAGAATTGTTATACATCCCAAACTAGATTCTTCATTAAATACCACAAAAATAAATAGTGTCGAGTTGTTCCTCCGCACTCGAACCGCTATAGGGTGATTAGATTAACATAATTTATATTCAAATAAAAAAAACACGTACAACGTGGGAAGTTTCTGATTGTTTTAAAATCACTGCATTTCGGTTCAATTTGTTTATGAGGAAAAAAGAGCAAGAGAGAGAGAGAGAGAGACAAAAAGAGAAAAGGTAAGCCTCGCAAGCTCCGACGTGCCACCGGGAGCTCTCGTTCGACGCTTAGTTGTCGAATTAACTTAAAGTTTCTTGTCACGAACATACACGAACTGGCGCTTCTAAGTCCCAAGGCTTAGAAGAAAAAAAGAAAAAAAGCGCATGCGCGAAATGTTTTACACGTAGATAAAACAGGTTTCTGCGAACGCGCAGTACCCGGAACTCTTATCATCAAGTTCATCCACTCAGAAACAATGATATTGCGAATTACGCCAAACATCATCTAGTACCAATCACCGGTTTAAAAAAATGACACAAGCAGAGAAGATATTTTTGTTCTACCGCCACCTGTCACCGACATTCATGCGCCGGCAGCAGCCATACACAATTTTACACGGGGACCGAGGGCTCGACCGAGTATTCTGATCGGTGTCGTACCATGCAGCAATAAAAAACCCAACAATAATGAAATAAATGAGAATAATAAACCAGCATCCCGACTTCGCTGACCTCCGTCAATTCTTCCCCCCTGCTTCCCTATTTGGTCCCTCGGATTAATGTCCCCGAGCCACAGAATTGAGAATGACTGAGTCCCTCTTCTAAAATGCATGAGGAACTGCTCGGCGCGCTCCGACTCGCTGGGCCAGGGCGCATCAATCCTTCACGCTGCGCTGACTCCGAATCCGGCCGTGCTGGGAATGACCCGCCAGATCCAGGTTCAAAGCGAGGGGATCTCCAGGGGCCCCCTATACCCGGGATGCGGGAAGGCGGCCTTGTTGGCTTGGGGAAGCAAAGGGGATCAAGCACGCAGGTTGCCCGAGATCGCTAAGGGAGTGAATTCCCAGCTCTGTTATGATGAAGGAAGAATTAGAGAGGCTTGGGTGTAATGGGGATGGAGAGGGAATAATATTCCCCAAATCCATATCAGCTATGCTGTTGGAAAGGGGGGGGGGGAGCATTAACCTTCAGAGTTATTTGGAATGCAACGAAGCCTTTTCTTCGCGTTGTTGCAGAAAATAATCGTTAGCAACCCCATGCGCTGTCGTAAAGTGAGAGGAGAGTAAGGTTTAGCGTTATTGGCGATAAAGCGGTGTGATATGTTTCCCGAATGGGCTAAGAAGCCACAGGGAAGGTAATGTTTCTTGCACTCCTGAGGCTCCCTTGTTTGTTACTTTCCTCGGCGATTTGGAAGCTGAGCGGAGTCAACTTTTAGTGATGTTTCGGGAGTAGAAGAGTGTAGGAGCCCAAACAATTTAATTTTCTAAAAATAAACTAGAACAAATTAGAAATTTTGTTTTGTATTTTTAGGGCAAAATAAAAAGCAGATTTTCTGGGATAACAAAGCGCCAAGGAGACGAATTTGGTGATACTTCACGCGAGGCATCTTGGTTTGTCTAACGCTCAACCCTCGAGAGGACGTGCAGGCGCTGTAAAAGCAATCACGGTAAATAAATTGCTGAAAATCGGTGGTGTTCACGAAGTAGCATCGAATGTGCGAAGTAGCCGAATGTCTGCCAAGAATGCCGGAAAATGGTATTCTTGGCAGGTCCCCTTCGAGCCCCGTGCTTGATCTCACACGATGCAGCTAGCCCAACACCTCCTAAAATAGCAAGGCCCAAATGCTGATGTTTCTACGTCACCCTAAGAAGTCCACGCGGGGCACGAGTTCGACCCGAGTGCCGGGTCGGCGTTCGGCTGGGATGAGTGTTCTCACCTGATTCAACAAGAGCCCTAGCGGCAAACTGACGCAGTACTCGCGTCCAATCCCGCGTCGGCCTCTTTAGGGTGACGTAGAAAACATCACGACCTCGGCCTCGCTGACTACAAGGTCTTGGCTGGCCTCCAATGTTACGGGGAGCAGGGGAGGAAGATGGCTGGAGACTTGAGACTTTAACCCCGGAGATAGCGGCCCTTAACTTCTTGAGGATTGCGCAGCTCCCTTAATGGGGGATAGGAAACCGACAGCCCTTTGGCCGAGGTGTGAGCGGAGAGCGAGGCGGTGTTTCTGTGACGCAATATAAAGAAGAATGAGCATTTCGTTTTCGTCGTTGATCGATGTCGTCGCTAAATACTGTATAAACAATGTTTTTTTGTTTTTTTTTGCTTCATAAATGGTTGTCGCGGCTGTGGCTCTCTCGGCGGAGAGCGAGTGCGATGCGCGCGTTGCTCCGTAGCGGGTATGGTTCATACACCTGCCATACCTTTGTAAAAAATTGGGGTCAGCTTTCTTTTCTCTTTTCGCTTTATTTCTGTTGGTTCGTTGCTTGCAGAGTACTGCGCTATACTTTCAACAGGACAGCTCATACATTTGTAGAAAAGGCTGCGGTGTTTTCTTATCCAACGTATGCGTGAGACAAGCCGCGATCATCTCATAAGTTTACAAAGACACGGTGTTTACTGAGACATGATGAGACAAGCCTCAACACAGAAGTTCAAGCCTGTTTGCTTTACAGATAAGTATGCTTCAAACACGTCTAAAGACGGTTTTCCAATGTCCATTGTGGCAGGGCCGCCATGCGAAGAAATTATATCGCTGACACTTGTAGCTATGACACGGCAGCCGTGGCGCTCCGTGCCCTTAAGCGCCACATAGCGGGAAAACTCTGAGAAACGTCGCCTACCTCGCCTACTCCATGTGCGGACGGGTTTCCCTTTCAGGATGCGATAACACTCTCTCCGTCGTCGTATGCCAGGCGCAACGCAGACGCCACCACAGCAATTGTCGATGTTTGCTTCTGCAGGCTTTTTGTTTGGGCGCCTCTTCCGGGTACGGAGATTCCCTGACTCGTGGGAACGAGTCAGCTACACGTTCATACCGAGCTAAGCGGAATTAATGCAGCAACTTTGGCACAAGAAAAAGGCATGAGGAGGCGTCCGTCTGATTAGAAAAAGTAGTAAAAGTAATAAAAATATACATAGCAATCATCGGCAACGATTATGCTTAGCTCGGTGTGTCCCCATCGTTGGTTGCTTTAGCTGACTCGTTTCCGTGAGCCACGAATCACCGTGCCGAATGAGGCAGCCGCAAAAGCCCGTGTAGCGCAAGCATCGTAGTGCTGTGGCGGCATCTACTTTGCGTTCAGCAGAGGACAGGGAGAGAGATGTCTCCGCCTGGAAGTGATTCCACCGTGTACAGTGTAGCGGTGTTCCTGAAGGTGCCTGCTAGATTGCGCTGGTGTTACGGAACGGCCAGAGCCAGCTATAAGGGAAGGGTTTGGACACGTATTGTCCTCGATGACCTCTCGCCGTAGCCTCGCTCCCTCCCAGACTCCTCCCATAGAACTGACGTCAGAGCCTAGCAACAGCCTAGCAACAGAAAACGACGGGGGAGCGGTGTGGCCCTGTCCACCATTACCGATCCCAGGTCAACGCGCGTGTGCAGTTCCGCATGGTATCCTGCTTACAGACCCTTATTTTTAAGTTTTCTGGTGAGAAAATGGTCGATTGTTGTGCGGGTGAACGTTCCAATCACAGCCGCCACAATTTTTGTGTTTCTTTGTGGTTGTAGAAAAGAAAGAAAACAAAAAAATCGTTGCAAAATATGGTTGAATAAAATCAAGCGCGTCAATTGTCCTAGACATTTCCCCTATATATGGCTCTGGGAACGGCCAGAGCCCTATATTGAGAGTGTTTGGTCGGTGGCAGGAGCCGGCGGGAGCCGAGAACGGCGAAAGCGTCGCCGCCGCCAGCGCCGCATGTTCTCCCGTGATGATCCCGCGAAGTGAAATGAAGCCGAGATAACCTTGAGGAGCCGCACACCGCGGCGCAGGTATTTTTTTGTTTCTGGATGAGGTTAAAAGTACATGAATGGATAATTGTAATCGATTGGTGGAAATAGTGAGTATCAAAGTGCTGAGTGCGTTTACATAGCCATGGTAAAGGTGACATTGACGAGAAAAGCCTTTCTAAAACACGAGTCGAAACTGCGAACATGGGGTGCACGTTCGGAGTTAGGGCCAAAATCTCCACGGAGTCGTGACCAGTTTTAACCGTCCACTCGGTCGTTGCCGCGGCTGCAATCAAAAAGACGAACGGCCAATGAATTGGTCAACATTAAGGATTTGTACTATTCACTAGAGAAAGTCCGCTTGCTGCAAAAAGTTACGCAAGTGCTGGAGTTGAATTTTGTAGACTTCCAGTCAAGGATAGGTATCGCCGTAGACAGTTTCATTTCTCTTCTTGAATTGTACCTTCGGGCAACAGTTGTTGAATGAAATTGTCGGAAATATATTCAGAGGGATGGCGTCGGCATCGGATCCTGCGTGGTTTCGACGTTAGCAGAAATCTATTTAAACTCCTGATTAGATAGTGCCGTAGCTCCCCAGCTACACGAAAAGAATCATAATGGTTGCTTTGCAGAAAAGTACGTTGATGTTTTGTTTTTTTTGCTTTCTAAGAAAACGATAATAAATAACATGTAACCGAACGAAGTACA
>JAZHYW010060724.1:0-11291 GCA_037355805.1 Ixodes ricinus | reverse complement strand
GAGCTTTTTGTGGCCAAGAATAGCTTACGTTGTTCCTTACTGATTATCAAAATCCGCACTCATGAAAACTAGAGTCTTTCTTTCTTTTAATTTAGGAAAATAATGGGGTCGTTTTGTGAGGTAGCCTGCGTTCTATCGAGCGCGTCTGGTCACGATCAGTGGACGGCATCTGTTCAGTATGCTGGGTGATGTAATCACGGCGGGTCTGCTCTCGTGGTTCACTGCGTGTTGGCTTGGACAAGTTAGGAAAGCGCGGTTAAGAGCTTACCGATGTTCATCGTTCGGAGCCCACGCGCAAGAAAACACAACGCGTCAAGCGAAATTCAATTTAGAAAGTCGAGGTTGCGACACAAATCGAAAAGTTAGAGATCAGATGAAAAAAACAAAAAGAGGAGCAAAGTGTTGGCGTTTTGGTCTTTCCTGCAGAGCGCTGTGAACGCAGCAGACGCACACATACACACACACATATATATATATTAGAAGATGCATGTTTCTATGAATGATATCGTCGGCTTTGAACAGTCATACACATTGTCTTTGTCTTGCTTTCCTTTTCTACCCATTCACACGATGCGTGTAGGTTCAGGGATGCGACCGTGGCGCATCAAATCTTGATCCGTCGAGCGTGATTAGGCAGAAGTAAAATAAAGAGGGGGACCGGGCGATTGTGATTCCTTCCCTCTCAATTTGATGCGCTACACGGTTGTATTGCGCGATCGAAAGCGTCGCTGTGGTCGGCCTATCACGATTGGACAAGTGCTTACTACGACGTCAGCAAAGGATTTTTCAACGACGGAAATAAAAGTAACGTAAGAACTTCAACTAGGTGTTGGCAGTCTTGCTTTCAGAGCGCCACAATTTCATGCTTTGACTATGTCTCATTACAAACACCATCGAACTTGTTCGCGAGGTAATTACGTCACGAGAGAGAACCACAGAAGGGCGCCACCAAAACATCTCGCCGCTAATAGTCGCAAACAGCTTCGGGAACGCAGAGCGTGGCTTCTTAATTTGCCACTTCTTACTTCCTTCGTGATTGGTGCTCCGGCGATCATATCGCCAATGATGCAACCTCATTGGCTCAAGGTGCTTAGGACTCGTCACGTTCTGCTGTCATTACCGAAGAGAATAAAAAACAACAAAAAAATTTTAAGAAACGAAAAAATGAAAGATGTTTACAAACCTCTGTAACGCGATTAGGGCGCAGCTCCTGGGAAGGAGGAGAGGAGGGTACGGAGGGAAGGGTATGCCCCTCCCCTCCCCTTCTCTACCTCCTCCCCTCCTCCTCATCCGTACCTTCTCCTCCGTACCCCCTCCTCCTCCTCTTGCGTGCCCACGCATCCTCCTCTGTACTCTCCCTCCTCCTCCTCCAAACCCTCGCGCCCTCCTAAAGTTTACCCGGGAAATTTAGCTAAAAAATTGACACCACGTGACCTGAACAGCAATTAAATTCCGCGCTAAATTTAGAGGGGAATTGAATTGCTGTTGAGGTCACGTGATGTGAATTTTCCCGATAAATCTAGCGGAGAAACTGAATTTGTTCGTAGGTGACGTGACATGAAGTCATGTGACGTAATTTTCACCACTAAATTTAGCGGGAAACTGAATTGGTCTTGAGGTCACATGACGTCAATTTTCCCGCTAAACTTAGCGCTTACGTCGACGCCGACGCCACGAAACACGGAAACGGGCGCCCTATTTGAACCTCCTATTTTTATTGAATATAAAAATGCGCCGTTGCATACCCACTGAGGACCATCTTCCACGCAAGCTTTACTGCTTTAAAAGAGAAATTCGTATGTAGAAGAAAACGAAGGAAAGGGGATAATGACATTCCCAACTTATCGCCGCGCTTCGCATGTGACTGCCTTATTGTCATCGTTTTTATTGTTGTCTTTTCTGAGCGTCGCTTTTTCGGCTTTATACTATTATTTTTGGTAGAAATGCGTAATGCCTAGTCCTACTGCCGGTTCCATTGAAGTTCGTTAATGCGTGTGCTTCCCACATCAGCGCTTTCGATCCACGCTTATTTATACTCGATTCAGCCCTATAGCTGACAGTGTGGTGGGGGCAACGCGCTGGACGGACCAATCAGCCGCCTCCCTTTCATCGCTCGGCCCAACTGTCTGCCCGTGGATACGGGCGGGAGACTAATCACGTGGTTAAAGACCGACGTGCGACTGGGCCAACGTGCACGCAGCTCACAGCGCCGTCTTGCTGAGGACTGAACGACTCTTTGCAGCATCTGTGCGTGGGCGCTCCCCACAACCGATCTTCAGTTTTTGTTTCCTGTTGTTACGTTTGCTTCACTTCATCAGGACCACGGCAGGGCAGGTTATTGCCATTTTAGATTCTACTGTGTCCTTCTGCCCAGCATTGGCCTTGGTGACAGCTCGTCAACGTCCGCTTCACTGACTCGGCATCTGGGGAAGACAAGAGGAGGTCAGCAATGGCGGCTCTAATCTGGCGCGACCGCCGGGGCAGTTTACCGAAAGGGTGGGGAATCCCGTGTCGTCATCCACATTTCCAATTAGGCGCCGGAAGAGCGCTCCGGACGATGCTCGTAACATACGTAGCAGTTTCTTTTTTTTATTGTGCTTAGTCGAGTTATGGCGACATGTGTGGACAGAGAAATCCGTGTGTGTACACAGGCGGGGCCCACTCGACCAGACGGAAGGGTGTGTCGACCTTGCTCTTACAACAACAACAGCGAAGAGGCCTTGGTGCGGACGATGCCTGTGTCACGTGTGCTTGCATGTACGCTGATACAAACACTCCGATTCCGGGAAATATGGCCTCTGCCGTGACGCCCACGCGGTTTGGAATAGGTATACCGAAGTTTTGGGGGAATCGCGCGAACAAATTGAATCGATTTATTATCTAGTTTCTGCAGCTTTTCACGAATATTTCGACGACATTGACGTGGCCCGTGTTGGTGTAGACCAGTGGTTCTCAAATGGGGGTCCGCGGACCCTTTGGGGTCCGCGAAGGCATTCTAGGGGTCCGCGAAGCTCTGCCTCATCAGTCCAGCCCGGCAATAAAAGTGCTCTTTTCTTGAGATCGAGAAGAAATTTTTCAATTTTCGGCCGAGTTTTCTTGTGTGTATGTCATTAAGAGAAGTCTACTTCCCACTAGCCCTTAGATATATCCATTTTGATATCATTATTATGTTTAACCTATACCTTTTCTCTCCCCTCACCACAAACGGGGCCCTCCATCATTGCCGCCGATCTACAAGGGGTCCGCGAAACATCGATGGTTGAGAACCACTGGTGTAGACCAAACAAATCATAATGGTAAAATAGAAAACAAAAACAAAATTAAAAGAAAATCTCGTAGAAGCATTTAAGTAATACAAGTAATTTCTGACATTTTCTCTGTAAAGCAACGGCAAAACAGAACCTAATCGCCGTACTAATGGTCTCCAGTTATATTGTGTTGATTTGATTGACGTCATTGGCTTCGACGTTCAAAACACCTCATTCCGTAGAAGAAGAAAAAACTGTCAAAAAGCACATATGTGTTGATACTATACCGAAACGTTTACTGTTGCCGCTTTCAATATATTTCTAGGAAGCTTTTTATAAATGTGTTGTTTTTCACAACATTGAATCAGGCCAATAACCGTTCTCTTTACCATTTTTTTAAAGGGGTCATGGAACGATATCGAATTGGAATGTTCGTGACTTTTCAGAGGCGCACTGGTCCCAGTCTGGCCGAAATATACTCGCACAGACTGCCACTGATTCGGAAGCTTCTTTTTCGCGGTGAAATTACGAGGATAAAAGGGGACTATTTCATTCAGTCTTGCCTTCGCAAAGCTTGATGACGTGATCGTGGGATCGAAACCACCCGCCTGACGACAGTCGAGCGCGGCTCATGGATTTGACACTGAGAACTGCGTGAGCACTCGACTTCGCTTCGTAACAATCAGTGCCTCGCCGGACACTCCGGTAGTGGCTCGTGTCCAACCACTGCGGTGATGAGAATAGCCGAACTATAACAATGCCTGGAGCTCAGCACGCGTTTTCTACTTTGTCAACCCCGGCACGTGGCTATGATTAACGTTGGCGGCATAGGATACACGCCAGGCCACGTGGCCACTTGTTCTGGCTCGGAGTTGATGGGATGAACGATGCTCACATTCCTCGAATTATTTTGGCGACTGCCCTTGCCTAGAAATGGAAACTAAGGGAAATTAATTCAGTTATTAACCTTAGGGAGGGATTTTAAGTAGTACTTAGTTAAAGCAGAAAAATCGTTTCATGGCTCCTTTAACGTTGCATTTTTGACACACGTATCAGAGATTTGTGCGCAAAGTGAAAGTTAGCTTTGCGCGCGGCGCAACAGCTAGCCACTGTTCTAACGCCACGAGCAAACACCGATTATCGAAATTTGTCGCTTCTTTTTCACTCCGTGTGGCTTAACTTGTAGCATGCCTGCTTCTGCGCCTTTTGAAACGCTCCTGTCCTTTAATTATTCATAAATTCCAAGAATGAGCTAGCTCATAAAGAATCACAAAATAAGAATATTTAGTAAAATTAGAGAAAGCGTAGTCATTACGAGTCGCATGACTGTGCGCAATACAATATTAAACTGCTTTTATAAACGTTTTTTTCCTTTGAATCTACTTTTTTATCATACCAAGTCGTTGGGTTCTACTGTGCTCGTAAACCACTGTGCTCCTCTTTTAAAATATATCTGTACTCATTCGATAATATAAAACGTCTCTCGGGCAATCATTCATTTTGTTTCTCGTTTGTGGCATGTGTACATCCGCGCGTTTTATTTTATTGTAATGTTTATTTATTTACAGAAAAAAATGAAAAAAAAAACAAAAAAACTGCATCGTTTTTTGGCATGTGATTTGATTCTCGGGAGCTGAAATATGGGTATTTTGCTCTTAACGGCCATATTTTGGTCATTGTTATTATATTGTTACTTTTGGCACAGCATAAACTTCCCCATAGCAATGACCACTGTCGCCAGTATCGCGCAAAACAAAATAACCAGCAGAGTGCTTAAGCTCAGCGTTGTATTAAAAAACTACACTGAAACCCACGTCAAAATGTTATTCAGCCGAACGGGCCCCACCTACAAGTTAAGTTCATAAATGAAACTTTTGACAAGTGCAGTTTTCATCGGCTCCCGTCCTGCTATTTATCGCGTAGTCACAAAACTTCCCGGACCTAATCTTCGCGAAATTCCATAAAACTCTTTAGCGCACGTTACAGCATCATTGCTGATGTGCTTTTCAAAAACCAGCTGCAGAGAGAGTCAGTGTTTACCGAAACGCATTTTCGAATTTGTTCATTGAGTGAATTCCTTGTGCCCTTTATAATTCCAGATTGCGAACACCGCCACGAACCAGGTAGTGACCTTTTCGTTGGTACTAAAATCCGCTCGGCCCTCTGAATTTGGTAGAACGATGAAAATGTATAGAATGCAATTCGGGTCGTTCTCTGCACAGTACCGAGTGGTGTTCCTCAAGGGAGCCCTATCGCCAACGCCCGATTCGACGTGGCGGGAGAGTTTTATGGAGCTGACATCGAGCAGTTTTATCTGGTCCGTTTTAATGTGAAGAGATCGTTGTAAAAATACATTCACGTCTCTCACTCTCTATTTTATATTTTTAACAGCGTATCGATTTAAAGAAAGGCCGCTTTGGAGTCTTTAAGGACATCGACTTTATTTCTAAATAGTTTTTTACTCAAATGTATGGGTGTAATGTGGGGTTCGTAAAACTGTTTCAAAAAGCGAAAAGATTTAAATGTTTCCTACATATGTTTTACCTTTTGCGTTTATCTACGTGCTTTTTTCTTTGCGTGAATTTTATCGGTTTTGAGAAGCATAAACGCGTTGTCTTGTGTTTTGGGGTTTTATAAGTCACTACAATAGCCATCATGTGATGGTGTCTTAAGGTAGCTGTTTCTAAAGCGTAAAACGCGTGCGAGCAAAAACCGCATCGCGTCGCGCCGCCGCGCGACGTAACCTTAGCAACCGCCGCTGACGCTGCAATTTGGCGGCGCTGCATTTGGAGGCGTCTTCGCACCAGCGGCGGTTTTTGTGGTTACGTCACTAAGCGGCGCGACGCGATGCGATTTTTGCTGAGTTGTGTTTTACGCTTGAAATCATCCTGCTCGATCGAAATTTCCGAACTTCGATAAGCATCATCCGACAGGCTTGTGTTTGTCAGCGAGCAAATGTGCTGGGTATACACAAATATTTATCACTAAAGAGCTTGTAGTATTTTTTTTATACTGAAAACCTTTTGGAGCAGCAAAACGAAAAAAAAAGAACCTGTTTACGCAGAATGCAAATTAATTTTCACTTCGATGTTGTTTTGTCCGACAGCGGTGGGTCCAGGACTACCTATATGATGCTGCCCGTAGTGAAGTCGTAATTTTTCTTCGGTCTCGTTTAAAATATTAACATTGTGCGCTGTGCCGCAGTAACGTTTAACGCGACAGTGTTAAGGAGCTCGTGTCGCGCAGGCCTCGGTGCCGTGCCGGAAAAGCTGGCGTGACGGGAAAATCGTGATTGGTCGATAGGGTCACGACGTCACAGCCACATGGCCTAGGCTTGTCTTTCTGGAGTGACTTTAGTCCGGAGGAACGCGCAGTTTCCAACCGTCGCAGAGGAGCGAAAGGTTTCAGTCCGTCGCTGAGTCTTCCCAGCGGCGCTGCGATCCTGCCGTCATCGCTCACCTGCGGAGAATGCGTACCCCGCCGCGGGGACACCGCTGGCCGCCTGGAGAGAATACGCGTGCGACGGATGCGGTGCCGTCTACCAGCGCGGGGCGCTCTTCTGAGTCGTCATCTTCTACGAGGGGCGTTCATAAAGTTCGTATTATCGGCACAAAAAATTTTAAAAAGCGGAACAAAACAGGCATTAACATGAGTGCTCGTCCCTCTAGTTTCCGCACAGTGTACACATCGCGTGCTATAGTAGCGCGGAACGCCGCTAGAGAGTCGAAACCAAAATGGCACCACCCGTCGGTGCCAAGCACATGCAGTGATCCGTTTTTTTTTCCATTTGAAGGGAAGCAGTGCCAAGGATATTCATTCCAATCTGGGAGCGTTGTTCTGGGACATCGCCCAAGTTTATGAAACTGTGGTTAAATGGCGCTGACGCTTCCAGTGTGGCCAAACAAGAGGAAAGCATTTCAAGGACGACGACCAAGTGATTGCTGAAGTGGAGCGATTCCTGAACACTCAAAACGAGGAGTTCTAAAACAGTGGCCTCTGGCATGTGGTCCATCGCTGGCAAACGTGGGTAACGTTTGGTGGCGAACATGTAGAGAAAGTCTCAACTCCTACTCGAGTTTGATTGCTGAATCTCTATTCCTTCGTGACAATAATACGAACTTTATGAACGCCCCTCGTACGAGTGTGGATGCCGCATGTACATCTGCTCCTGCTTGGGGACGGGGTCGGTCCCGTAAGACTGAAGCCGAGAAAGCGTAGACGAAGCCTACGCGTGTGGAGGCGATGCGCCACAAACGGGCTGAAGATTTGATAATGCTATGGCGTTCCACTTTTAAAGGCGAAGCTTAAGCGTCGTCCGACTTTTCTTCGTAGATTTGAGGAGATTGGAAGTGAGCTGAGCGTGCAACGCTCGAGCTTCTCGAACAACGTCACCCGGCCGTGTCCAATCAAATTACTTGAATGAAGGATGATATAATCTAAAGTTATAATGATGGCACATATAACAAAGTAACCTCTTTTAACGATCAGTTTCTAGGGAATTATGCGATTTTGCGTTGGGCCTATGTAAGAATAAAGCCCATATAGCGATGCAATTTATTAGGCGTATCGGCTACAACGATGGTAATTGCGCTGATTGAAACATATATTTTAAAATATCATGCAAAAAACGGAACTAACAATAAAAAGCCGCCGAACGATGGACACCCACCTCTCTACGCGCGTATATATGCCATACAGACGCGTATTGACATTCACCGCGAGTTGTCGCTGTGCGCGGCCAGAGGCCGACCCATATCATCATCATCGACGCCAGTCGTCACATTTTAAAGATGGCGTCGGCAAAATTCCGCAGTGAAAACGGAAGTCTCGGCAGTTTCCATGGAGATAAAACAAAGCATACTAAAGAATTCACGTCAAGGTTCAAAGATGCCCGGAGCCTCGTTCAAATCTCTGAGCTCTTCCCGTGCGCCGACTTTGCTGCCCCGTGGCAACGTCGCGGCCCAACGAGCTTCATCGCTTCTGCCGCCATTGACGAAGGCGGCTAGAGCGCCGGCGGTGTCGACAAGGGAATTTACGACGATGTCAACGACATCATCTGTGCCATCGTCGATGATCGTCTGTCTCGAATTTACATTCAAGGTGTTTTTCTGTGATTCAGTTGCCGGTCGATTTTGTACTTGAAGTAAGACTGCGGGCGGCACACGCGTTAAAACATAAAAACCTCTGACACGCCCCCCCCCCCCCCAAATTTGTTTTTTCATGCTAGGCGCTGAAATGGCATATCAGGACATTACAAAAAAATTGTTTCACTATAGAGTTGCGTAGTTTTTTTTATAAAAAAATAGAAATACGAGGCGCAATTCAAAGTTCCCGCCAGTGCACTGTGATGTAACATTGTACCGCAAGGTGTCGGGGCGGTCAGAAGGGAGGCATACGTAGGAATCCACATCACATGAGCGAATGCCGTTTTAGCGAGCAGCGGTCATTTGAGCGAATCGACGTTTTAGTGTATAACCCGGCGCGTGCAAAGCCGCGAATAAGTGTATATGTAAAACCAAGGCACTTAATAAAAAATATATGTAAGCTATTTCTCTTATCACACAGTTTCTGTCTGGTGTAGAGTAGTCTACCAGAGCCATGTACTTAAAAACACTAATTAGGAACAGAAATCAAGCACCAATATGGAAACAAAAAAGGGCGATCTGTGACTCTTACATGTTAAATATGAATACGGTCCCAGAAACTTCGAATGCATAAATGGACCCTTTTACATCCCTCTGCGTACTTTCTTTCAATCTTAATGCTTGTTTTCTAGTTCAGACATTTACAAGAGCGAACTAGGTCACCAGAAACTGCCAATTTCGCGTTCGTGCTTTTTGTATCTTTTTTAGTCTGGCGTGGCCGTGCAGATTTTTTCCTCCCTTCCGGGAAACAAACTTAGATGCTTAAACTTTATCACTGCGCGTTTAAATTCCCGCGGTAAGTAAATTTCCCAAACATTACGTAATCAAGGGAACTACCGCCCTCGCGATTGTTGCGTGCACGCTGAAACTCTCGGGCAGTTGAGCGTGCAATGGCATTCGCCTCTCACTGGCTGAAAACTTTCCCTGCGTAAATACAAAAGAGATTAAGGTTGACCAAAACTTTAATTCGTACGGAGTAAATAAAGAATCCGGCCAGCGCGAAAGTGTGTCAGCATTGTAAAGTATTCCCCGCAGGTTCACGCGCTGCTGCCATCGGTTTGGGCAACTTCTTGATCTTTTTGAGTGCCGAAAGAACTCGGCTGCGTGACTACCGTCGGATGAACGCGTCTGTGTAGCTCATTTGTCACCAGATGTCGTCCTTCGCCAAACTGTTGACACCGTTTGTAGACTCTTATCCGTGACATCTTTTGTCTCCCATGCTATACTTCTAATCTTCTAAAAATCTTAGGAGGTTTATTTATTTATTTATTTATTTGAATGGAAATTATATTCTGCGCACCTGCTCTAAAGGTATACAATGCTCGTCGCCATATTAGCTAAAATTGCTGAAATATATAAGTTATTCGGGGCGCCGAATATTTTAAAAAAATATTGTGTTAAGGGCGTCTTCAAGTTTTAGCATGCTGCACTTGTTGAGCGATTTCTTATGAAAAAAAGTCCTGGTAAACCTTCGTACGATCTATTTAAAACTGTTGCCACAAGACAAGTGAGAGGTAAAAAAACAACGCGCAGCCGTGAGCGCAGATGCAAAATGCAAGGGAACTGTTGGCATTCATGTTATTCTGCGCGGCAGTGTTCCTTGGTCGGATGTGATTCACTTAAAGCAGGATTCCAAGGCGCGAACATGCGGCGAAATGGCGGCAAATTTCACACGGCCGCATGCATGCGTGTGGTGTCAGAACAAGGCTCGTTGCAACGCGCACAAAGCGAACACTTTACCGCGGGTGAAGTTGGTCGGTTGTTCGCCACATATTCGCTCTATGGAGTCCAACTTTACGATCAGCCTCGAGTCAGTGGTCGTTGATTCCGCATTAATTTATCACTCCAGGATGTACGCTTGAGTATAGTCTGGAAAACACCCTCACACACATAAAACATTATTCACATGACGCGAGTAGTTACAACTTCGCAGTTGCGACGCTGCTCGTTGGGCAAAAAAAGAAAAGCGTGGTGGAAACTGCCGTGCTCGACGTCGCAGCTACGAAACTGCAATTAAAATCGCACCATTTATATCAGGCCGAAGTGTCGGACGCTTGAATTACGTACATGGCGTGCGCATAATTACCGATATATTCTCAAAGATATAAGAGCACGTGATACACGCTGACGCCTCCCAGTGCGATTTCTCAGCGCTGGACAAGTGCTTTGCCATGGCCGATGGGGCTTTCCCTTTCTGTTGTGTCCATGGATTCTACTGTTTTTAATCGGGTGAGCAGGTCACTATCTAGCCGAAAAGACTAAACATGGATGATTTTTTTTATTTTATTGTGGCGCACCTCTATCATCGTTACTCCACTTTCAGGTGGACTTTGAATGCGGAAGCGTTTGACTGGACAAAACGAAAGTCAGCTGGATATTCGCGGCGAGGAGTTTGGGTGTTGCCGCCTGGTGGAATATTTTCCCAACCCAGAGTGAGGATACTTCAACTTTCTCTGCTCGTGCAAGCACAAGCAATGGGAAGCTTCTGCGCATTATAAAAATAAAATCACAGCCTTGTGGGTAGCACGAGCACTTTCCATGGTGAGGAAAACAGAGGCGCCCCCAGCCAGCTTATCACCGCGAATAAGATATCACTTCCCCTTTCCCCGATTGGGTTAATTATTTGAAGTTGCACTGGAACATTTTTAAAGAAATTTGTGCTGAGGACACGGAACAAAATACTTCCAGTAGGGAGCTTGTGTCCTTGTAGGGAAAGTGCGTAATACACTAATCAACTTTTAAACGGTAAAATTCGCTGTCTTCCTCATGCTGGTCGGTTGATTAGTGAAATATAACAAATTATTGCAATATTACTCTAGCATACTGTGCAGATAGAGTTCCTAAACGTATACATTACGGAGAAATATTGTGCACTTCTACGATCTTCTAATAAACAAAA